>VCRD01001141.1:21817-95020 GCA_006783055.1 Trinorchestia longiramus
TCTAAAAAATTAAAAGATACGAGTTGATAATGCTTGGCAAGATAAGAGAGGGTGCTTCCTTTTTCTGTTGCATTCTAACTTTGTACTGCCCTTTCATACAACAGCCGTACTAATTCCAATGTACAGTAATTCCTCGTTTATAGCGGGTGTTGCATTCCGGAACTATCCGTGATAAGTGAAAATCTGCGAATTGGCAGCCCCATACATATTTTAATATTTTACTGTGTGTGTATATGTAGGAAGAAAAAAGAAAAATTTATTATGGGCTATCTTATTTCCTATTGTCTTCGACCGTATCAGGTCTAACTACACATTCATATGTAAGCTTTATTCAATGGACTGAATATATGCCATATGTAATAATAATAAATATCTTAAATAGAAGTAATGATAATACAGTAACTTCGTGAGACTGAATGTAACAGTAGATGGGGGTACTCACTGTAGCTGAGTGTAGCATGTCCAGAGCCTAGGTTACAGAAGACAATGCTGTGATTACGTAGTCGTCGCCCACCCATCAGCCAATCTGCTGATCATCTACATATGCTCGCCATAAAGAACCGTGATGCACTGAATCTGCGAAAAGTGAACCGCAATATAGCGAGGGATTTTTGCATTTTACGTCAACCGTAGTTTGTAAAAAATAAGATTTTTAAAAATCTACGAAAGTATGATTATTTGCCTCTCTATTTTCACTGCCTCATTTTTTTGATGAGCTGGTATACACCTACTACAAATAACGAGGCTTGACTGTAATTATTAACTGAGCACTAAAAAATCATCACATGTATGTGGATAAAGCAATCAATTCATCGGAGGTTAATATCTTGTGTGGAGTGTTATTGAGAGGTGTGTGTGTTCTGTAAGGAAACCAGAGTTTAATAGGGTGGATAGAAATATTTTTCTTTGAAGATACTGTTGTAGGCACACATGGATCATGCTTCAAAATCCATTTAACTTGCCATGAATGAAACTATTTAACTGATGACTTCTTACATACTTTCATTTTCCTGATGTGAGAAAACATTTTTTTGGGCTGACCCTATAGAATGACCAAACTCTGTAGGTTGCCGAAACTATGTAGATTGAATCAGATGATTCAACCTACAGTATCTCATTACTCAGTATGTCAAATTAGCACATGTAATGTGTGAGAAAAAATAAGAGCTCCCTAGCATGTGATCTGAAACATCATCAGAATTGAATATTTGTAAAAGTATATAAGGTTTTCATAAATTTTAATCATAGAGTTTCTTTCAGAGAGACTAATCGTACCATTGCATTATGTATTGCATTGCAAGCTCTACCATTTTGCCCTACATATATCTGAAGCAAATTTAACATTTAGTCAATGTGCACCATTAAGAAAGTTAACTAAAATCTACCTAAGTACTAATTTTTTTTGACCTAATAAAATATTATACAAATTATCATCAATATAATTTGCAGTAAGATGTCTTTCATGTAATTTCACTCAATGTTTTAACAAAACATTGAACTTATCAGATTAAAATGAGTGATTTCTAATGTACAGAGTGCAGCAACATAACCTCCTTTTTTCATAAATTTATGAAAGGTAAAAAAAGTTATGTCGTTGCACCCTGTACTTCAGGAATGAATATGGTCCATAGAGGGTTAACCCGTTTGTGGTTTTTCATGTCAATTGACGTGAATTTTTTTTACTTCTACAGTTTGTTATATCCTCTTCATTCTGGTAAGAGGAAGCATGATACATCTAGTGCATCATAAACTAGTCGCTTTCTTGTGTTGTTTTGGTTGTTTGGGGGAAAATCATTTTTGTGATTTTTCATAACCACAGGATGTACACTATGTGTATATTAATGTAACCACAAACGGGTTAAGGATATATTAGAAAGACCAATAATGATTTGATTAATTCTGTTTCTGTAATCTCTTTTATAAGCTCATTATTGTATTGTTATTGAGGTTGTTTTGCTTGTGCAGGGAGGCCAGGTCCTGCGAGTTTCAGCTGCTTGTGCTGTCATTGAGCAGCGACCACTTACAATCACCAAAATTAGGGCTGGCAGGACCAGACCTGGGCTGAGACCTCAACACTTGACAGGTGGGGAGGTTGATCTTATCATTGTTTTTCCATTTGAAGAGGAGGAGATGGTGGCCTTTTCTGATAGCATTTGTCCTTGCTAGTGTATCTTCAATTGTAGTCCATGTTGGAGAAGTGGTGTTTGTTATTTCTCACTACTGTGCTCCTGGTAATGATTTCAGCTCTTCAACAAACCATGCAGATTCAACATTACTTTATTGTATGACTACTATTTCGTAACAGTCAACAAATCTTGTATAAATTTCTCTGTCGATATTTCAGAGAGCAAGGAAAGATGTTTACCTATTTTTTTAAGAAGAGCGTTAAGGCACAAACACCTACCTGAAGTGTGTTTTCTCTTCATATCTCTTGGTAATACTTGTATCATTTTTTGTGTGCTGTAAGATGTACTACCATCACTAAAACCCATGCTATAGTGGTCCTCTTTTAAATTAATAAGTTTCATATGAAGATTATTGATATTATTACCATTTTGTGGGTTAACCATCATTTCAGAAGTTTACACTGACAGAAGCCTTTCAGAATCATCGTTAGATGAAAAGGGGCTATGACTTCCATGACAAAGCCAAAAGTGCATCGCGGTTGTTTACATGTGACATCGTTAAATTGCATATTCAAAATGAAATCGAGCCTTATAGTTCGTCTTGATTCCCTATGGCAGTGTGACTAAAGTTATTTCACACAGGTATAAAAAGCAATAACCAACTTACATTTTATTGCTGAGTTTGAATAATATTTCACAAAGTGTCTAAAGTGCTTGATGTTCTTTATGGTATAATAGTGTCCCCGTGATTTAAACTCCCCTTAATTCAAACACTCTCCAATCCGAACAAATTTGGTTCTCCAATCGGAACGTGGTTTTGTAATTTGAACGAAAGAAAATACTGGGCTACAAGCAGAACCCGCGAATAATTCGCGGTTAGTTCAGTAGCATGATTCGGGAAGAGAAGAGGATAAACCATGGGATCAAGATGACAAGAAATGTAAGCAATCCTATGCCTCTGTAGACCTATAGGATAAACAACAATATTACGGTACATTGGAGGCGTGCCATCATCACCAACGAATATGGCTGCTACCTCATTGCCTGTTGGGTTGTTGTATCTTCGTCTGTCAGAGCCAGGAATGAACTGCATAGTTACTTGTCTTGGTGGCATGTTCTCAATTACAGCTCTCTCTTGTTCTTGTTGTTCAATAGCCCTTATATTGTGGTATGCTGCTGAGTAAGGATTATTGTTCATCGCCTCATTTATTTTTTGAAAACGGATACTAAGCAGTTAGCATTTTCGTGTGCATTTGCTCTAGTTTGTATGGCTTCATTGGTTTCTAAGATGTAGAGCTGGCCGTATCTTCTCTCTTCAGGGTCATCTGCATGGAGGTTGCTTGCGTAGTGGTAAGTTTTACCTTGTAAACGGAAACAATACGATCCACGTCCTGGAGGAGGTCTAATGTTCGCACCAAAAGATGCGAAAGCAAATGCAAAATTATAGTTTCTTATGTTCTGTCTGAAATTAGAACCCTCTGCACCGTCGGCATCAAAGAGTAATCTCAAATTTTCGGGGTATTCTTGTAGGGGAGGAAGTGAAACTTTTCCATTATGACAACAATTTAGTTGTTCTCTTGGGAATCTTGAAGCTCCGCAAAATTGACATCGGACATCCATGGCTCCAGTCTAATGTATCTGGTGTTCTATATTATTATTATTTCTTCTTTCATGGTCTCTGTTTCTCATGTTCTCTAGAAATTGTTGTCTCTCCACCTCATTCATGTCATTTCGTCTTTCTTGGTATCTTGTTTCTCCTGTTTTGTAGAAATTGCTGTCTCTCCACATCATTCATATCATTTCGACTTTCTTGATCCCTATTTCTCATCATCTGAGGATGCAATTCTCGCTCCTCCTGACTCATATTCATCCTTCGCTGTTGCATTCATAGTCTGCTTCTATCACGAGTTGCTTGCCTTTCGTCTTCTCGCAAGCGCTGTCGGCTCCTTCTCTGTCGCTCTCTTGCTGCTTCTCTTTGTTCTCTTATTCTCTGCTCCATTGTTTTAGATCTGGGGTCGGCAAACTTTTCAGTGCAAGGACCACGTTCAAAAATTCGCAATTTCATGGGGCCGCATAGTACAGGTTCGCACATAAGTAAGGTATTGTCAGTATCACTGATACGCTAGCAGCATTTTTTAAAATTTAAAAAAATTAAAAAACCCAAAAAATATCAAAAAATTCAAATAAGTAACAAAATATCAAAAATTTAAAAATTCTGTATATTCAGAAAATTCAAAAACTAAAAAAAGAAAAATTTTAAGCAATTTAAAAAATTAAAGAAAATAAAAAAATAAAAACGTAAAATATTCAAAAAACTCGAAAAATAAAAACATCTAAAATATTCAAACAACACAAAAAATTCGAAAAATTAAAAAATTAAACCATTTGAAAATTTACAAAATTAAAAACATTAAAGTTATTTAAAAAATATAAAAAATTTAAACCATTTAAAAAATTAAAAAAAAAGAAAAAAAAATCTAAAACCAAAACATTCATAAAATTCCCAACCCAAAGTAACGTAATGCAACGTGCCCCGACTCCAACTGTATAATAGATACCGTAATGAAGGGTGTGACGCACAGGTACGATAGTCGTAAGCGTATTAATATATAGAAGATGTTACCAGCCTGCCATTCTTGCTTGCACTTTTTTGTTGTGAACATCTCTGTTTCTGTGTTGTGTTTAATATTTTTGCATACTTTCACTAAATTGGCTCTCATTATGGCTCCCAAGAAAGTGAAAAGTGACAGTGCAAGGGATGGAAGGAAGCTGATGCGCCATTGTATAAAAATGAAGGAAATAATAGAAAAATATGAGAAAGTAATTTGTGTTTCAGATCTGGCCCCACAGTACAGGGTGACCAAGTCTATGAGCTGCACATTTTTGAAGTACAGGATCACCTGTACATACGATTGCCTCTACATACCAATTTTCCAACAAACGACGTGAAATTCAATCAAATTATCGACTCTACACCCGATGAAAAATCTAACATACGACGTCGAAGTTTCGTGGTTAGCCTGCTATGCGACAGCACCCACGACGGGATGGAGAGTTCAGTTCACAGTTCTGCTTTGCTTCGTACACATCTCTGGAGATCGGCTTGTACTTCTTAGTGTTAATTAGTGTTATTTTTTCATTCTTTTTCATTATTCTATTATCATGGGTCCCAAGAAGGCTAGTGCGAGTTATAATTAATTTCCTTTTACATGTCTAATATTTTACAATGCATTTCTACAGGTTTTCTATGAGTAATTATCTATTTATTAAGGAGTTTGTTAGGTTTTTGGGCTGTGGAACGAATTAAATGGTTTTACATGTATTCCTATGGGAGTAATTGATCCAACATACGAATAATTTGGCGTACTACGTAGGTTCCGGAATGAATTAAATTCGTACGTAGAGGTGTTACTGTACAAAAACAAAATAAAAGGATGCTGATTTGGCTAAGGAATTTTAGATAAATCAAATAAAAAGCCTAAAATTTTAGAAAAGGTTGAACAATTATTTAGTCGTCCAGAAAGTTCTAAGTGTTTTCATATGCAACAAATGGATACAAATAAATTCCATTTTAATAAAATTTAATTAGTGAAATAATTTCTATTACTATTGATGACCTTTGTCCGTCTATCTGGTAACTTTAATATACCATCAGCATAAAATTTGGTTGGTTTGATGAAAAAGTTTTCCATTTGCATTTTAACACCCTATAAGTTATTAAATGTTTTGCCTTGTAAGAAGCTTTGCAGAGACAAAAACAAGTGGTAGTCGGATAGAGCACTGTCAGGTGAATATGGTGGGTGAGGTAAGACATCTCAGTCAAGGTGATGTAGTCGTGTTGGGGTAGCTAAAGCCCACATGTGGCCGAGCCCACCCCACCACTCTTCTTGTGGAAACACCATCTCTTTCCTGTTTGTAAGCTCTGGCCTTAATTCCTTGGTTTTATATTTAAATTTGATAGCTGACGACAGTACACATTCGAATTAATGGTTTGGTTTTGTGGAAGAACCTCATAGTAAACAATGCCTTTGAAATCCCTCTAAGCACAAAGCATGGCTTTCTTGACATGAATGTTCATCTTTGGGTGTTGTCTTGGGAAATCATTACGCAGGTACCAGGATCTTTTTACCACTACGTTTTCATAAACAATCCATTCATCATCTCCTGTGACAAGTGTCTTCAAAAATGGAGTAGATTTATTCCGCTTTAAGAGCGTATCACAAATGGAAAAAACTGTCTGAGCAATTCTTTTCAGTGAGTTTGTGAGAGACCCAAACATTATGGCTGAAAGTGTATCTCAGATACACTAGGTGTTCATGGACTGTACTTTTGAAAATGTTTAACAAGTTCTCTAGTTGTAATGTTCGGTATTTCTTTAATTTTTGTTTTCAAATCAACCCTATCCAATTTTTAAAGATCTCCCAATCCAATGTTTATGTTTCGAGCTAAAGTTTCCAGTTTTGAATTTGGCAAACCACCTTCGAACTGTCGATTCACCCACAACATCATCTCCATACACCTCGCAAATGTTTTTGCAAGTCTTTGCAGCGTTTTCACTTTTTCTAAAACAAAACATTACCACTCTAATATGCAATTTCTCATCATTCATTTTGATTGACATACTGTGTATCTGAAATGAAAATGTATTTATATATAGCCATAATAAGGAAGACACATTGTCATGCTAGTGTTACAATTTGATTTGAGGCTACTTAGATGCATTGTAAGTCTGTTAGATGATATTGTAATCATGTACTTTCGAATCGCCTAGAACTTTCTGGACAACCTAATATTTGTAGTTTGGATAAATTGAAAACAACTACAAGGAGACTACATTAGTGAGTCTCAAATATGTGTGAAGGCTAATCATCTGCACAGTAATTTACCAGCTAAAAGTCCCAGTTTAGGTAATGATGAACCTGAAGACTTCTAAGCAAGCAGAGAGTGGTTTGAGAATTTCCGCAAACGAAATGGTATTCATAGTATTCTAGGCATGGTGAAGCTGAAAGCTCCAATAAAGAATCTGCTGAAAAGTTTGTAGGTAATGTTGCACAAAATAAAACCATATAATTAAAAAAATTAGAAAAATGAAGGTTTTGAAGGGTTTGAAAGGAATAATTGCTTTTACATTAATTTCAATAAGCAGGACCCGTGAAAATTCCACTGGATGAGAAATATTCTGGTCAATTTCTTCTGATATGCTGTCTTTGCAATTGATTTTGCCTTAGATTGTTAACTGCACCAGGATTCATGTGTTCTATTCTCTGGCTATATCTCTCTTTTTGGTTTTGATGATAATTCATTCTATCTTCTTCATTCATGTTCTGTTTTCTTTGCTGAAATAAATTTCTCTGCCGCTCAAGGTACTGTGCTCGGTGTTCCTTATCCATGTTTTCCCTCCTTTGTGGCGATACGTGTTTTTTTTCACAATTAATTAATGCAACAACATACACACGTAATCGCACTAGAGGGACTCTAATCCTCTGAATACATGATATGTTAAAAGATATTCCTAGTACTTCTTTTCAATGGCAAGATGAGGGTAATGTGATACACACAAAAGATTTAATACATGCTATTGTAAATTCACGAGATGGGAAATGGGAGTCATCTACCACATTTTGGCATATAACCCACAACATGATATCCTATTAAGCAGTGCAGTATTAATGGATTAACTGCTTACTTAATAGTTGAATAATTAAATGTGCGTACGGAACAAATTAATTAAATGGCGTTCAAATCAATTTGCGAAATTTACCTTGTCGCCAACCTCAATCACATAGAAAATAATAATATTAAACTTACCCTCATGCTGGAGATTCGCTGTTGATAATGGGTTACAATGTTAACACTCGTGATATAACACCTTAAAGAAGCCGCTAATTTTCGCTCTTATCACGGTGCCCCCCTTATTTCCCCTGTTGCTCTCCGTCCCAACAGTCTACATCGTCGACGAGATCTAGTTCCCAAGTCCCCCCTTCTCTCGCTTCATGGCCTTCTTATACAAGCTTACCCCTTTTTTGTTATTCATTTCTAATTTATTTCGTAGAGTCTCAAGCTCCATAACTCAACCGCTCTGTTGTGCTTATCGTCTTGTGGAGCTCAGCATATTTCTCGAGTTTTGCTGACCGACCGTTAAGTGTTTGTGTTAAGTGTTTGCTTACGCAGCTGTACCGACTGCGTCCTGTAGTCCCACAATTCTAACGTAGCTGTCGATACATACATTTTACACATCGCCCCGATATATGGAACCTATGCATATATCATAAACCTTATGATCGCCCTGATATATGAAAACCTATGCATATATCATAAATCTCATGACACTTTGCCAGGATAAATTTCTTTGCTGCTGGAAGTACTGTGCCAGCTGTTCCTCATCCATATTTTCCCACCTTTCCTGTGATAAATTCCTTCGCTGCTCGTGGTAATCTTCTCGTTGTACATCGTTCATTGCAGCTTGTCTCACTTGCTGACGTTGCCTCTCTCTCACAAGGATTTCCTGCCGTTGTTCATTCCTCATTCTCTGCCTGTAGAGTCTCATTCTATCAAGAGCAGCTTCCAATCTTCGCTCCATTGTAATAGTTTTTTATGTAAGCTACGGTTCTCTGATTAAATATGTCTTAACAATTAGGAGACGTTTATATAAAATGTCAAACATATCAATGCATGTAAAGGCCATCTTTTAATGTTACACTGCGGAATTTGGTAGCTATGGTACTGCAAACTTGACGAAAGCGTAACGTACTAACTAACTAAGGAAGGAACAAGCAGAATTATAATAAGATGAGAACAATTGCTTCCCAATTCGCTCATTCCATATTTGAACATCCCAAAAGAACAAATTATATTCGAATCAAGAGGTGCCATTGTATATCCTCTCCCTTTCAGCCTTATTTGAGTTGGTAACAATTATAAGGTTAGTTCAGCTAGAGTGGGAGATGCGCCATGGGGCTTCAAATTCTTGTAGTACGAACAGGATTTTTTAATGTCAGTATCTTTAGTCTTTTTAGAAGCACTGTAAAATTATTGTACTATTATGTATCACTTTTTATGTCACGATTAAATTTAGGTTTATTATTTATTAACCTAGTTACATATGGGTGTTGTAAATATTAAAGAACAAAATACAAAACAAGTTTGTGTAAAATGACTAAATTTTTTCATGATTTTACTTCTTTTATTTGCTAGAGTTTTGTCATTTCTTATATTAGTTATTGTATTCTATTATAGTGCGTGCCAGAATTATATGCAGTTCTATTTTTTGATTCTCACTCTCATAGTTGTTAATAAAAATTAGCCACACTTGGTACCTTATATGGCAATACTAACACATGCTCAATCTAAAATTATAAGATGATCTGCGCAATAGTAAATAAACGGCAGCCATTGACTTGAATTCTTGCAAGTTTCAGCGTGCCAACTTTATATGCAAGATAGGACGTAAAGGTGCTTTGAGTCATGGTGAGAAGCCTAAAGTTGTTCAAAACCTGAGTAATAACATATCTACATTAGAAACAACAAAAGAATCGGGCCGTGACCATCGTACCATTAAAAAATTTGTGACCAACCGTGATCGTTGAAACGGTCGTTTTGACAAAAAAAAATGTCGTAAGAAAGCACCTGTGTCGCATCGAGCCATGAGTAGGATCACGAGAGAATGCCGCCGTAACCCACTTAAAAGTAGCAAAAAAGTGTTTGCAAACGTTGGCGTTCCTAATGTGCCCAAATCCACTCGATGCCGTATTCTGAGGGAGGTTGGAAAATGTGGCATGCCAGAAATTCGCCCTCCATTAAAGGATATCCACATGAAAAAGAGGATGGATTGGGCGAAAAACTACATGAAGGTAAATTTTCAAACTGTTCTATTTACTGATGAGTGTCGAACGACTCTTGATGGACCCGATGGGTGGAGGAGAGGATGATACTGCAAGGATGGTCCACGTCCTTACCGGATCAGGCGTCAACAAGGAGGTGGGGTGTCGTGTTTTGGGCTGCAATCATTGGTAATGAACTGGTAGGACCATTCAAAGTCGCAGATGGAGTGAAAATGACTGCCAAACTCTACATTGACTTCATTAAGGAACACGTTTTAACCTGGTACAAGATGAAGAATTTGGCATTCCGGAAAGAGATGGTATTTATGCATGATAATACCCCGTCTCATGCTGCAAGAATAACCACGGAATATTTGGAGTGTTTTTGCCAGGCACGGGAAAATCATGCAATGGCCAGCTTGTTCTCCGGATATAAACCCCATCGAGAATCGTGGAGCATCCTGAAAAAGAAGATTTACTCTGCTGGACGGCAGTAAACCTCCAAGGATGATTTCCGGAATGCCGTTCTAACTGCTGCCAAAGGAACTTTATCAGATAAAATAAAAAATTGACATCTTCAATGGATGATAGGCTTTTTTCTGTTGTTAAACAACATGGTAATTATATACGATATTAATTGCACTATTCAACCACATTGAAGCTTTTTGCTTTGTAATGTCCTTGTTTCCACATTAAATATTCCTAAAATAATCTATTTTATCAATTTCCATCACCAGTTGGCCAAATTTGACACTGTATAGATGATTTGCATGTAAAGTTGGCACGCTGAAACTTGCAAGAATTCAAGTCAATAGCTGCCGATTGTTTACTATTGCGCTGTTCATCTTACAATTTTAGATCTGAGCATGTGTTAGGATAGCCATATAATGTGCCAAGTGTCGCTAATTTTTATTAACAACTAAGGGAGTGAGAATCAAAAAATAGTTGCATATAATTCTGGCACGCACAGTAGATGCCTGATAAGTCTCTCTTCTTGCATAGATATTTTCTTCATTCAAGTTTAGCATGGGACAGTTCTTTATAGCTTAGTACATAGAGTTATATTTTCATGAAATTGATAGAATGAAAGATTTCTCCCTTTAGTTTCCCTCACGAGTTGCCTTCTTCTACATAGAATGGGACCGCCAGTATATGCTGTACGCTTATTCATGATCAGTGAGTTAGCTGTCAGGTTAACTCCAATATCATTTCCGGAAGATGTTAAAATAGTTATATTTTTTAATACGCAAAGTTAATAGCCAAGACTTTCCTGAACCTGAATTGTAGCTTCCATAAATATCTACTACAGGTTTTCTTGCAAAGCAGGCTTGGTGCTGCTCTCACAGCTGTGTGAGGGGAAGCTGCTGGGGGCGCAGGAGGATTCTTGTGAAGTCTCCCTCACCCCCAGTAGCATCAAGGCTGGCCACTACACTGCCGACACCAAAACTGCGGGGTGAATACCATAGCTTTCTTACACCTATGTCTTCATTACCGTTGCTCTCTCAGACCTACGTTTTCCGTAATGTTATATTCCAATTAGGCTTTTGAGCAGAAACATGAGCAAAATGATTATTTGCCCATTGTTATTTTTCCTAATGCTCTTTTAATCGAACTGACTCTATATGTTTACCTCAACCGTCTGTAAGATATGTTAGCTCTGAATGTCATTTTCATGAGCTCTGTCTAAATTGTCTTCACTAAACCTAAGGCACATTGAAGGTGTCGACCCTTCTTGATCTGGATTTGCATCATTTCCATTAGTCCTGAGCGCAGGTTGATCAAGGGCCATGACCAGCTTCTTTGCATAAATTACAATTTTCTTGGACTTTCGACGGGTGTGTTGTCCTCACGCTGTCTTCCTAAATATTGTTCAATTACTCGTATGCAACTGTAATATTTTGAGGAGTAAAAAAGGGGTTACAGGTTTTTGAAAAGCATGTAGTAAGGTTCACAATTTATTTACAGGACTTGAAATTATATGTACGCAGCTGCACTGAAATCTTTAGAATACAACGTACCTGTACATGAATTTGTGCTAAATGAAGGACGTAGTTATTGCTATTATACAAAAGTAATTACTTTGTGATTTGCGAATTGCAAGTGCACAAGGTGGCCTAAGCGTTTGCAGAATTCTGTTGAGTGCAAGTAAAGCTTTGTTGCAAGGGTGACCAAAAGCCCAAAATGAAGGAAGTATAAGTGCATCGTTCAAGTTCTATATGTCCTGATCGGTCCAAGTACTCCTAACTCGGCTCCTGGTCATTTTTAAAGTTTATAATTATAATGCAGTTGATTTTTTATTGTTCATATGTATAGTAGTTTGCGAGTTTTTTTAGGGTTTAAGCTGCTGTACATTGCTTCCTTGAAAGATTTGTTTGAACCAACAAGTCTTAAATTACAACTGTCCTGTACAGACATAAATATTTTCGTCGAACAAGTTGAAGTAATTCATAAGAAATATCATGAGTAATTCCTGATATGTGATATGTCCTGACTAGGAGCGTGATGCTGATATTACAAGCAGTGCTGCCGTGCGCCCTGTACGCCACAGGCCCGACCACCCTCAACCTGTTTGGCGGCACGGACGCCGACATGGCACCTCCTGTAGACTACACTACCCATGTTTTTGCTTCCGTCGCTGCAAAATTTGGAATGGAATTATCCATTTCTCTCAAAAGCCGTGGGTTTTTCCCCAGGGGTGGGGGAGAAATCGAGGCTCGTGTTAAAAACATCTCGGGCAGTTTACGGCCTGTGGATCTCGTTGACTTTGGGGAGGTTCGTTTTTGTACCACTCAGGGACTTCGCTGCTGAAGGGTACATGCTTCATTTGGTGTTCATGTACATATATGTTTTTTGTATTCAAATTCATTTCCTGAAGTTACTTCAAACTGCTACTTTCGTTTCCTGTATTTGGTAGTTGAGTTAGAAATCAAGCATAACTGGAAATATCTTACTCTCTGAAAGTGAATTTTCGCTCTGGTTGGAACAAATGGTTCGATGAACCAATGAGGAGACTTTCTTGAGAGCATGAACGTAATTTAACATTAATGTTTTAATGGACTTTTCATGTATTTGCAAGAACCCAAGTTTGTGAGCGTAAAACTGATTCGTGGTCTTGCCCTCTTGTGAATAGGGATTGCAACTTTGTGGTCGCAGAAAAAATTTTGAATCTGTGCTTGCACAATGTGAAATGTTAATAATAAAATTTAGTACATGCATGTCGCTGTTTACGGTGGCTAAATTGTTTTATCCGATAGCATTATGAACAGAGAACCTCTGCTGAAAATTGACCATTAATTTGCCTGTTGGAGAGTACCTCCGGAGTTAAGTGTAGCACAACAGAGTTGGACTTTTGGTGAAGAAGAATCCACTAGAGGTAATAATTGCAGTGCACTCAGTTCTAGGCACGCTATGCACACCTGAAGGCCAAATTGTTATTACTGTGGGAGGCTTTTCAGCGATAAGCTTTTAATATTCACTTGTAAGCGCACCAAAATGCGTCTCATAACTACTCTTCTTCTACTACTGACAAAATCAAGCAAGATGCCGAGTTCTGTGATGCCATTCGTCACGATAGTCCTGTTTAGCTGAGGCCTGTACCAAGATTTTGTTCGCCCAGGTGACGAGCGTTGGAGGCGTGTGCGTGGTGTCGTCACTGCCAGGTCACCTGGCCGACACCGCCATAGACGCTGCGGTCTCTGCCATACGCAGGGATTTGGCCTGGACGGCAAATGTGCCTGTCCACATCAGCAGAGAAGTTATTCCTCATGAGCGCAGCACCGGCAAAGGCCTTGGCATCGTGTGAGCGTTAATGAGAGACTTTCATGGCCTAATGACGAATGTGCATGTGTCTCACGCAGTGTGTAACACGAGTGTGCGAGCCAATTCAGACATAGCCAACTTAGCTTATAAAGGGTGTGGCAAAAGTCACATGATATATTTAGAATTAATTTATGCAAAAACTACTTGAGATAGAAACTTCGGGTAAATTGCAAACGAAAGAAAGGGTTTTGGAGTTTTTATTTGAATAGGATATCATCTAAATGTCCACCATGTTGGTTTATGCACATGCGCATTCTTTTCGTAACAGAATCCATCAATTTTCTTAGCATCTCGGGAGGAATGTTGCGAATCTCTTGAGAAATATTCTCTTTCAAATGTTCCAAAGTACTATGCGTATTAATGTTTACTTTTGACTTCAAGTATCCCCATAAAAAGAAATCCAAAGGGGTCAAATCACAAGATCTAGGAGCCCAAAGAATATCACCAAAACGTGAAATTAATCGATTTGGGAAAATTGTCTCCAAAAGAAAAAAAATGTTCAAAATGTCTGACGAGGCACATTTTCACCTTTCCGGTTATGTGAACAAACAAAATTGTAGATATTGGAGTGCTGAAAATCCAAACATTGTGCATGGAATCCCACTTCACTCGCAAAATGTTACTGTCTGGTGCGGTATGACAAGTGAAAGGATTATTGGTCCCTATTTTTTTGAAAATCAGAATGGAGAAACTGCGACTGTAACTGGAGCTATATATCGAAAATTCATTGAAGAATATTTAAGACCTCAAATTCAAGATGGAAATATGTGGTTTCAACAAGATGGTGCAACAGCCCATACAGCAAAGGATTCAATTCAACTTTTGAAGACAATTTTCCCAAATCGATTAATTTCACGTTTTGGTGATATTCCTTGGGCTCCTAGATCTTGTGATTTGACCCCTTTGGATTTCTTTTTATGGGGGTACTTAAAGTCAAAAGTTATACATTAATAGGCCTCGTACTTTAGAACATTTGAAAGAGAACATTTCTCAAGAGATTCGCAACATTCCTCCCGAGATGCTAAGAAAAGTGATGGATTCTGTTACGAAAATAATGTGCATGTGCATAAACCAACATGGTGGACATTTAGATGATATCATATTTAAATAAAAACTCCAAAACCCTTTCTTTCGTTTGCAATTTACCCGAAGTTTCTATCTCAAGTAGTTTTTGCATAAATTAATTCTAAATATATCATGTGACTTTTGCCACACCCTTTACATATGTGCATAATGTATGTACTAACTCCGGTCTGATACTGAAGCAGAGTGTTGGCACTTAAAGAACATGACCTCTCGATTTAAAAAAAATCATAAAAAACTGATCGTTAGTTAAATTGAAGCGAAAGTTGTGACACATTTGTACTTGGTCATTACAGGCTCTGGGCCTGCACCAGCACAGGCGTCATCGTGGGTTCGAACAGCTTAGCTAAGCCTGGTGGGCGGGGTGAGCGGGGCACTCCGGCCCACATTGTGGGTGCCAACGCTGCTGATGATCTAGTGAAAACCATCAAGCTTGGCGCCTGTGTAGACAGCCGCATGCAGGATCAGGTGATCACTTATTACTACTGCAGAAATTGTGGGAAACAGGACAGTTTGTCTGTGTAAATGTAAACATGGTGCTATGTTATGGCTTTTATCACTTGATTTGGAGGAGAAACTGTTTGCCATTCCGTAAGTGTGTTTGAAGAAACTTGTGTGATTTTCCTGTGAGCTTGATGTTATGCAACTTTCTCATCATCTGACGCTATACCAGAGTATTGATCTTTAGATTTGACATTTAGAATTGAAAGCCATCAAACCCTGTGTGATGATACAATTCACCGATTAAGGATGCGTTGTTTTATGGATGAACTGAGAATGTATTTATGAGAGGGAGTTGGAGCATGGTACTCCAGGGGAATTGGAGCATAGCACTCCAGGGGAGTTGTAGCATGGCACTCCAGGTGAGTTGGAGCATGGCACTCCAGGGGAGTTCAGAGGGAGTTGGAGCATGGCACTCCTGGGAATCAGAAAAAAATGAGGCTATTACGAGCGTTGTGCACCTTGTCGAGTTTATACCTGCTTCAATATTTGAATTTTATATTTGCATTGAAATACACAGAAGAGCATAGCGTTGCTTTGTTTCGTCATTACGGCGACATCACTCCTTAACAAAAAATGCGACTTCTATGTGCACAGGAAGCCCCTAATATGTGAGACTAAGAGTTTACATTGAATCTGAATTTTTTCCAAATTTGGCAACTATCAATTAAAAAGTGGGAACAAGGTTGGACTTTAAACCATCAATTAAGCATCTTAGTTTTAACGCCTGTGAAACAAACTAGGAAAGAAGCATTACTTTCAGCTTTTATTAATTTGAGTTGTCTTGACAGATTATCATCTTAATGGGTCTGGCTGAGGGTAGATCTAAGATCTTGTCTGGACCTCTCACTCTTCACACTCGCACTGCGATCCACATCATGCAACAGGCTACGCAGGTCAGTGGCGTCACACACGTTGGTTATGAAACAAACTACACAGTCAGTGGCATCACACACGTTAGTCGCGCTATAGGGTACAGTCACTGGCGTCACACTTGTTTGTCATGCAACAGACGCACAGTCACTGGCGTCATGCGTGTCATACAGTACTGCTGTATTGTCATGCAACAGGCGCACAGTCACTGGCGTCATGCGTGTCATACAGTACTGCTGTATTGTCAGCTCGTGTTACGTCTTCTGATATGGTCATGCGTTGTGATGGGTTGTATATACAACTTTACATGATCTGCTGTGCAATAATAACTGCAAATTCATAATAAATTCTCAGAAAACTTTTCTAAAATTTTGCCCTCAAGTTTCTGAGGTTTAAACCGTGGATAAGATATAAAATTATGTACATCATTTTTGGTCTTGTTTTCCGAATTGCTTGAAGTGGAGTTGCTGAAAATGCAAGATTAATGCAATACTTACTAACTTTTTCTAAATATTCATTCTCCTCTTTATTTGTAATTTTAATTCGAACTAGATTTATTATGAAATCGCTTCAAAGGTTTATGTTTGACCATAATATAAATAAGAGAAGGAGGTAAATATTTCAGACGAAATTTTGGGGCACGTGTAGCAGACTGGTCTGCGACCTATAGTTAGGCGTCAGCGGTCGTACACAGTATGATGATCAGATCTTTTTGGACCGCTTCATACTCTCGAGTGGCTGTTGATGCCTTTAATCTATTAATTTAGAGTATCTTTTGAGAAACAAATTTAAGCCAGGTTGAGATGTCACCCAAAGTGAGATGCCTGCTTTATGTTGACGGTCACTTTCATAGTTTTATGCAGTCATAGTTTTGGTATTTGACGATACCTTTGTTTTAATTTATGCATCAACTGTTGATATGATTCTGATCCCAAAACGTTCGGTTGAGTAATGGGGCAATCGTCTAAATTTAATTTATTTATCTTCATTAATGTGTGAGGGAGAATCTTGAGCGATGTGGCATTATTATTATTATTATTTACTCCAAACAATGCTTTTGTAGTATTCATTATACTTCTTTTATTCTTACCATTTTTTCATTTCCTTTACAGGCAAAATTCACCACAAAAGAGATGGGCGGGGACCTTGTCGAAATCACTTGTGATGGCATCGGCAAGAAGAGTAGCTAATCTTTTTTGTTTCCTATTTGTCTTATTGCATTTTTAAAGTGCTTCTTCCTGCAGTACTTGTATACATCAGTATTGTACTTCTTCCATTTATTCAAATATTTTCCTTTAACCTCTGTGTTTATGAACTGTACTCGGCTTTTGAACTAAGCTTTAGATCTTAATCTAATTGTCTTAAAGTTGTAGTGTCCAAATTACGAGACATTGCGTAGTGTCTTTTCATTTGCAATTTAGGAATTTAGATGCTATGTGGTAAATTCTTTTTGCATTACTTTTGTCATTGATCTCTGTTTATTTTGTATTATACAAAACGTGATATTGACTCGTTGATTTGCGAAAATCTGGAAGCAGTCCTTAAACTTTGTGTTAGTGTAAGAGTATGGGTAGTTCTGAATTAAATTTCGTTCGCAGCTAGTTTGTCTTAAAATTATTAATGCATTTGTGCAACAGTTGTTATAATCTGTGAGTAACTTTATGATTTCATTTATTCAGAGCGAATGAAGATGCTATACGTAAATTGAAAGATAATTGAGCAAGACGTAATTTACTTTCGAGGTTGCAAGAATTTCATCGAAGGTTCTCCCTTTGGTAAGAAGAGTGTCTAAGGACGTCTGATGAAGATGATCAATTTTAATACTGAGCGAAATATCCGGAGTGATGACCTGTTTTTGTTATTAACTGCCTTTGTAATCTTCGTGATCTCGTGAAAATGTGATCAGTTAGTATACTGCATGAGTTATTTAACGAAGTAAATGCGAGCATTTTGAATGTTTGAAACCAGACCAAAGAAGATAGAGTTCAACGTTAGGAGCAGTGAGAGAGCATGCAGCTGTCGACCACCTATGCTATCTCAAGTCTTGTGACTGGAGGGCATGGCTCCTACAGCTGTATGTGACATCATTGACAGGTAGCATCTTAAAGTGCGGGCTTACACTGGAGCTGAAGCATAGGGAAAGTAGAAGGTTTCATAAGAAAGTTTTAGGAGTGACTTAAACAAATACTTTGGTAAATGGAAGTCTTTTACTAGTGTTTAGCATTCATTTTGATTGGTGTTCGGTGTTTGATTAATTGAACGTGTGTTAATTTTTGCATGAAAGAATGATGCTCTTTAATTATAAAGTTACGTTTGACTAATTCGTTTCATTTATCATTAATTAATCAGCTCTAATTGCCATCTACGACCTCCTTCAAGATCCTTCATAGCCCTCATACGCTAAATTTAACTTGTTGCGCTAATTGGACCACCCTTGAGTGCACCTCAGGAACTTCTCCAGCATATACAATGGTTGTCTGTCCTTGTCAGCATAATTCGTTTGCCTGCGTTCATTGCGGTTGTCCCTAATCGCTACGCTTCATTAGAATCGTACGAAGTTAAGTCCTTTTTTTAATTACGATTTAGACAGTTTTTACTCTTATTATTTCATTTATTTTTCTCGTGTTCTGGGCTAGTTATCGATGCATCGTATTTTCGGCTTTTAGTGCATCGTCAATGATGTATATATTCTTCAACTTCAATTTTTCATGTTAAAACCTCTTCAAAGCGCCAATTCCAGTAAAAAAATTAATTAGACCAGTTTTGCATATGCTCGATGACGTAAATAATCCTACGTTTCTCTGTTCGCTTAGAAATCGAACAAAAAACAAGTCGTCTAGACTTGCCCTGCTAGGGAAAAAAAGTATCGAAAAACTCTTGTTGTTAACGGACTTTTGTGTTTTTGTGTCAGTATCGCAATAAGAATCCTCTATTAAATCGCAGGTTGAGTTGAGAAAATAAATAAAAATTTCTCACGATGACGCTCCAAAGGCTTAGGTTATGTTATGGAGAGTATTCTCAAGATAGACCATAAATTCGTTGACGATTGTATTTGGCGTGTGTGTAAGAGCTTACCAGTTCTTCGCCTAAACTAAGAGAACTTAAACTTGGAATGAGTGAACTGCTTCGGGAGCCCTGTATTCTAGTAAACATTTGGAGAAATATTAGGTTAGTTTGAAAACCTATTCGATTTTTTTCGATGCCGATTATCGCTTACAAATAAAAAACGAACTTTTTAGCTCATTTACTGCCTCATTCCTCGGATTTTGGAAGGCATGTCTGTGACTGCCCCATGAAGTGCGCTGCTGACCACTCGCTGCTGTGTGGACTCGGCGCTCACTAAGGTTATCTTGAACTGACTAGCCCGACATAGCAGCGCTGTCCACGCATTGCAGTTGTCCTAGGAGGTGCGTATTATTCAGCCTTTTTTCGCTTGTGTTTGGGGCTGCTGTGCTGTAGAAGTTTGCTGTTTTGCATTTATTTCAAGCAATAGAGTTTCCCTTCATTACCAATAATTTTTTCAAGCGTCATTCAAATGTGTGGGTTTTCAGCTTGGCTAGTCCTGCAGTAAATGATGAAAAGCTATGAAATCTCACGAATCCCCTAAGAACCATTAGCCATTGGAGATAGTTTTCATAATATAAGGCGCTCCTTGCCACAAGGGCAAAGAGCAATTATAATCTCACAGCCAACCTTGATTTTTTGGCCCAGTTAGCCAAGCGATACTGCTCGCCGTTCAGGCGCAGCGTTCTATTAAAATAGCTTGATTTGCATTTTAAAAACTTTGTAGGGCGATGACCGAAAACTTAGATTTGGCGTCTTTGCCCTTGTGGCGCGCAACGCCTCATACTTAAGAAAACAGTTCACTCTTGTTTCTTTGAACTTCAGATGTACGCTTGATAAAATCCTAGTTTGATTCTAGTGCTCTCATATCACTTCTTTAAATCTATTCGCTAGGGTTCTGTCAACGGAGGTGAGTGAGATTCAGCAACAAGTTTGTCAGGGTAGATCAACGGGGTGTATCTTAATAAGTTCCCTTAATTAACATGGGAGGGCTGTGAAGAGCAGCCTGATACCAGACGGATCGTACAGCTCGAGTTTGTACCTACCAGTGAGCAAAGACAGAGTTCGCTGGCAGAGTTCCAATCATTCTTGTTTTTTTCTGTAGGGGGACGCTGTCTTGTGCATGACACTGCGCTATATTACTAATTTTTAAATATGATTATTCTCTAAAAACCTAATACACTTAATTGATAAAAAGGAAAGCAGCTTTATATCCAATCACTTATGCAGTACAAATACATTGGATTTGTAATGTTAACATCTCGAGAGTAGTGACTTTTTAGCGACTATTTCCGTCCTCTGGGCTA
This sequence comes from Trinorchestia longiramus, assembly GCA_006783055.1. NCBI lineage: Eukaryota > Metazoa > Arthropoda > Malacostraca > Amphipoda > Talitridae > Trinorchestia > Trinorchestia longiramus. The sequence goes on from VCRD01001141.1 coordinate 42,410, forward strand.
CAACTTGAAGTACGTAGAAGCTCGTAGGGGCATTTCGATAAGCTTGATGAAAGTCTTGTCTTACTCCGGGCATCATGCGTCGCAGCATGCAGGACGTGTTTCTCGTCCACCGATGATCAGACAGAAGCTGACTAAGGCGGGCACGGGATTTGAACCCGGGTTTTCCTACGTCGCAAGAAGGGAGCACTACCGTTGACCATTGCAGCGGCCTAATCCAATGAGATTAGATGAAAAATGTGAGAATGTTCTAGGAATCTAATAGTGAGATACCTCACAACTGGATATATTGAACTGCATCTGTAGTACATGCCATTAATTTTCTTACGGCGTTCATGAGTTAAAATCTTTAAACAAACAAACAAAACAAAAACGTATATTTCCAATAAAGTTTGGCAAAGTTAAAAATATTCCAAAAAAGTCGAACGTGTTTGCTTGAAAACATTTCATTGACAAGTTCGTGAACAATTATGTAAACTACAATCGAATGAACAGAAAATAGGAACATGTCTTATAAACGTTACAGGAGCGGTAAGAATTCAAGGATGTTAATTTTTTATCTGTATCACAAATTCACTTTTGCAATGTATTTGAACTACAAACTTCTTTTAAATAGTTTTTCTCTAAGGATGTGCAAAGACTCCAAAGAATCGAGATCAATCTTGCTGTCAGATCAACAAACAAAAGCCATTAGAGCTTTCAAAACATTACCTCAAGCCACGCTCAGATACATAGAAGATAGAATCGTTGCCTGTTAATAGAAGAGTAAAAAGACAGAATCAATGAGTTGGTTGTGAAGTCTTTATTCACGAGTGTACATTGACTGACAGCAATTGGAAGTTTTAAGGTTATATGAGCGTGATGGCAAAACAAAACCCACAGTGTCGACTCGTTATTTGGAAATTCCTTAGCTGAGAGATTTTAAGTTATAAACAAAGATATATTAAATTGAAAATAAATGCAAGTTATGCCTTTATGAGGACAACAATGTATTCTAGAACAAGATAACTAAGTCTTATAACATTGAACGTGTCTCTCATGACTGTTTTTTTTTACTTTGATGTCACTTTCACTATTCGAACTTTTATCTGTTAATCATATTGTAAATAATTTAATTGTATGCTATTGTGACAAGCAAAAACTTCACAGCATAAGCTTTGCTGCATAGAAAAATAAGCGTATAATGGAATAAAATACACTCGATGGTGTACTAACTTGAAGGTCAACACGTAAAGTAAGTTAGTTATGAATTAATTTTTGACATCTGTTAAGTTGGCGTCTCTGGCGTGTTGAGTTCCTTAAAAACATTAGAAATTTAAAAGTACACAAATTTAAACACATACTGGATATAAAATTTCTTAAGGTTTTAACTACGATGTGACATTTAAGTGATTCTTCAATGCTATGCCATCACGGAAGAACGATTTAAAAAAAGTGATATCTATTGGAGATTACCATATAAACGATGGTTCTCCTTCAATGTTCTGAACTTTGAATACTTTTGATCTTCAAATCAAAAAGAATGAAATAAAATATCGCTGAAACACGAAAAATCTCGTTTTTTATAAAGCTTCTTACTTTGCCTAATGTCTTGAAAGTATTCGCTCCACAAAATCACTGTATAGGCAGCAGCAGACGTGGCTGGTCCATTTTCACATTCCACAGGGCATTGTTCCCATTGTTTTGCGTCGGACTAGGGTGCATAGGACAATTAGCTGCGACTGACATCGATGATAAGCCTGATAACGATCGATCGTGATGAGTAGCGCTGACATGATGATCATAAATTGCTCAGAATTGGCTGGCCATGACTGCGCGGGTGCAAGTTTTACTTTCATGTTGAGCTTTGCGTTCAGAGCTCTGCAAAATTGCCCCAATGTCGAAATTGTTAGAGCTAATCATGCGCAGTTAATGATCATTATCACATAATTAAAAGCTGACTACGCTTTGCTAATAATTTACCATCGCATTGTTAACTAATAGGAGTTGATGTTAACTCCTCTGAGCATTGCAATGGCAAAGAAATGCCGTGTGACCGTGTGCTACAAAATACACACGACGCTTGGAAAGAGTCGCCATCTGAACTCATTTTATGATGTTTGAATATTATTCTCAGGAGCATTTTCAAATTTTCAGGGAGAGTAATTCATAATATTTAAACTATATTTAAACTTTATTAAGAGATCCCTATTGTGTGCATTCTGCAAAGCCGTATTCCCTGCCTTTTGCTCTACGCAGGTGTGAAGATCCAGGGCAAGTTTCACTGCCTTCCTGTCGACGTCAGTCATGGATGTTTAGCTCTTTAGTTGCGACCATCACGATACTTCCACAAGAGACGCATAATTATGAGCCCATAGAGTGATTCTTCATAAAGCTGCAAATCGTTTGTAAGCTGATTGTGCTTTTCAATGGGATTGAATACCCTAAGACCAATAACTGGAAGAGACATCTGAGGTACTGGAAAAAGAAATCAGTTCTGTCTTCTGTGAAGTCAATAAGAAAAGATTTTCTCTCAGTGAGTAATCAAGTTTTCACTAAATGCCACAAGTTTTATTCAAAACTGATCTCTATTATAGGCAGTTTTGTAAGAACTCTGAATTATGGAATGTTCATTATAATGAATACTTTTTCCAGTTAATGATTTATTTCCGCAGTTAGCATCCTCAGCTGTGTACCAAAATGAATGATGGATGCGACAGATCGTTGAAAACAGTCGTGTTAATGCACCAGAGTGCGTCTTTGTTACGGCCAGCTCTCGACGTTTACACCTCACAGCGAGGCACTAACGAGAGATGCTCTCAGAACTCCCAGTCGCTCACGACACTCCAGTGAGGTGCTCGTCCTCACAGCAACCTTGACCGTGAGCATGACTTCTGCTGATTGAGAGAACAGCTGCTGCTCCTATGCTGAAATATAAGTAATAAGTAAAATAAGAAAATACGCAACAGTTTTCATTTTGACTCCAAGACGATACATTTCAAGAATGAGGTTATCAAATTATTTAAGTATCATTCTGGGTGATCATTCATTACCCTACTTCAATGAATCCTCTGTCACCGAGTGTAACACTCTCAGAAATTATTTCTCTTATTCTAAACTAGCCCTTATATCAGTTTTTAATTATCACAAAAAAATCTTTCGCTATCGGATCTCTTTTCAAATTATAAGATAAACTTCCAACGCTAGTACTGTCGGATGTTATCTATAAATTCCAATGAACAATCTGTAATGCTTATTACATAAGCAACACTGGACAATATTTTAAACAACGCTTAGCTCAAAACTTGGGAGCATTCAGCAATACAAAACTTTCTCTCTAACAAAATTATGCATTGAGCCCTTAGTTCCCATGTTGAAGACGAAGCATTCAATTAAGGAAAATGAATTCTCAACTATCGGTTTTTCAAAATAAATAATCCTTTCAACTTTTAGAATTCCTCTACAATCATAGAACACAGCCTCCCTAAACGTGACTACAGCTGTAGCACAACAGCCACCAGTTGACACCCGGTCCTTGACCGTCTCCCACCTTCTGCTCTGCACACCGTCGGCGTTGCGTTCAAGACCTGATCGAAGTAGCATCATCTTCACGTGAGAAACATTTCGATCCATAACCATTTCACCCCTCCCCTTATATATAAATATATATGAAATTATATAATTAATATATCTATAGAGTAATTAACAATGCTGAATGAACTCCAAATACCTCCAGAAATGAATTTATCATAAAGAAATTTATACATGAACCTTAAAAATTTGCAAGTAAAAAACTAATGCTCTGAAGTGTTCCTTTCATTCTTTTTGAAACCACATTACATACGATCACTGTCAATTTTTTTACAGAAGTGTTTTCTATGAAACCTTTACAGCACGACCGCATATCAATTTTGAATAATTAAATTGTAGTTCAAATTACTTATGGAGTTTGACAGTCGGAAGCATGCGACGATAGTGGATTTCATGTGGTTCGAGTCACACTGCAATTGTAAAGTGACTCATGAATTATTATAAATAATTATTTATCATATTATAGTAAAAGTTGATACGTTTTGAAAAAGTCCTGAAAAGCAGATTAAGAAAGTTTAGAGTGATTAAATTCCGTTTGTATTAAGTACAGTTATAGCTATGATAACTGTAAGCAACTGCGTTTACGAACGGCATGCAAATGTAGGGTTGGTTCAAGGAAATTACACTATTACCGTCCAATAAACTAACTGAATTCCGTTTGCTTTTGTGTAAATGAATGCCATGAACGTGAAAGTATTCGCTGAACGACATCATCTTTAACTGCAATGCGATGCTAAATTTAGAACATTTATGGTCAACTTAACTCATGATGGAATAGACAGCCAAATATCTTGAGAAGGAAGACCCTGATTTCCTGCTGTCACAAAGACTTCTTAATTTCACCACAGAAGCGAGGCAACTCATAGAAGACTCCGGTTCTGTTGCTGTGCAAGAGCTTGCTGAGCTGTGCGTAAGTGTGCATCTCGCTTCCACCGCCCGTCAGGTGGAGGAAGTTCTGAGGTAGAACGGGAAAACAGCTGAGCGGCGATAACGGGCAAGCCGGGCCCGAGTGGATCGCGATGGTCTGGAAGACGGGAAATGTGGGAGCCAAATTTTGTGACGACAATTGTCTTTTTTTGAATCATTTAACATTGTGTCAATGTCATCCCCCTCCCTGAACTACATTATTTCATTGAGAGACCTCTGATTGCTCTGTGGAATAATTTTTGTACCTCAAAAGTCTTTGAAATACGATTTTCTCTCATGTACATCGTTAGGAAACATTTGTGCATCCTAGTGGTGAAATATACGTGAATTGATCGTTCGTTTTTATAGTTAAATATTTCTTCAATTGCCCTGTACCTTGGCTATGGCTCTATAATTTTAAGTTTTCACTGAAATGACTTGATAAAATTAAACAGAAACACAATATCCAAGTTTACCTCATTCCAAATTGTCTTTGCTTTGCTGCGGCACACTGCAATTCTTCCTTTTATAAAAAGTGAACGCATTTTCTTCGTAAAATTACCGTTATTTTCAGATAATTTTCTTCCGCTTTTTCATCGCTGATGTCCCGTGCATGTCAAGCGACGATACTCGCCAAGGCTTGCCTGCCTTCTGGAGTGAAGAGCGTGAAAGTGCCCCCACACATCATCCCATGCTAGGTGATGCTGGTGGAGATCAGGTCTGCCAGTCTGCAGTTCACGACTTGGCAGAACGGGACGGCTAGCCGTTGTTTGTCTCCTCACTAGCATTTCATATTTTCTTCCTGATTGATGTGTAAAATAGGTTTACTATGAGTCACATACACCAAAAAAGTTCTTACTATCCAGTTGGAGGGACAAAAAAACGTTACGTGTTATTTACATTTTTTAATGTATACCTTGCGTTTTTTTACAGTAAGGAGTACAATTACTAACAACTTCTTCAAAATTCACATTTTAGGTTTGAAGCATTAGAGTCGAAATCAAATGAAAATTTTAAGGTATTTTCAACCCAACTATTTTAATGTAAAACAAACCTTTCAGACTGAGGATTGAACGGAGACAGCAGCGTATTCTTCATCCATCGATTCAAATATAAATAATTTAATATCAAGAATCCAATAAATTACGATACTTCTTATGCTAAATTTCTTTTCACATAAATTTAATCATACTATAGTGATTATTGGTTAATTTTTGGGAAATATCACTCGTTAAATCAAAAGAAGAACCAATGTTTGCTATTGAAAATGTCCCCTTTTACGTTGATTCTTCTTTTTATCTTACACCTATAATTTCGATCATATACTGAAGCTTTCCAAATATGTTAATGGTAAGTTGATGCAATTTTAAGGATTGTATCTAACACAAAATGATAGTATCCAGCACTTCCACTTTAAGGCAAACTCATAATCTTTTTGCACGAATATTAGTGATGCATTGAAATTAATCGATCGAAATCATAGTTCAACACCAAAATTCGTTAATCATCGTGTTCACAAATAACAGAAAAATTGTAACGGATTAGAGCATAAAAAGTCTAAACTACTACAGTGTTCATATTGCACAGTACATGCAAAGTTGTCTGATATTTATCGAGTTTGTATTCCATGGCTCACGAAATTGTCTTATCAAGCGACTTTCTCCAGCGTACCCTCACCAGAATAAGATCAAATTAGAAGTTGTTCTAATATTTAGCTCTTCTCAACGCATATCATTATGATTCCAGAGAATCTTATGGAAAAGCCTGTAAGTGAGTGTCAGGGTTAAGGTTATTTCTCTGAAACAAAAAGGGTTAACTGCTTATGCATTATACATGTACGTCAAAGTGGATGTGTGGCGCGCCCTGTATTAGCTTTCCACACCGTCAGCCCAATGCCACACGTGCATACTGTTGTTCAGACATCAACGTTTGTTATTAAGTACTCTTACAATATGATTTCACTCGCAAAGTCAATTTTTGAAATTCTGAAATGTAATTTGTGTGACAAATTTAAATTTGTGCAGCATATTTGTTGCATGTGATCAGGTAAGGAGAGGATGACATAACTTCAGCATTCGAAGCGTCGTCCTCAGCGCAGATCGATGGAAAATTACATTCACTTTTTTTATTCTGTTTTGTCATACAAGTCAGGGAGGATTGTTGGTCTTCTTGACATTACGCTGATGAGGGAGGTTAAGTGAAACTCGCATTTAAACGCTTGAGAAATACAAAGAAGAAACAGGAAATCGAGTTTGTAGAATACAATGAAAGTCACAGCTGAATTATTTTATTGGTAGGTTTCCCAGGCTCTTATTGGTGCATTTCATCACAGTACCAGTTCAACTGGGACGTCGTCACACAATACAGACGCAAATGCGACGTCGTCACACAGTACAGACGCAACTGGGACGTCGTCACACAGTACAGATGCAACTGCGACGTCGTACCACAGTGCTAACGTAACAGCGACGTCGTCACACAGTACAGGCGCGTGTCGTACATCTGACGCATGGTCTTGAAACAGCGTATGCGCTTTGGACGTTCTCTCTACCATAATGGGCCGCGAACAACCTTCAATGTCTGATTTGTTGCCTTCTCAATCGGTCATAATTTTCTTTAATGGAGAGTAACTTCAACCTGGGTACAGATTGATGAGGCTGCCCTCACTTACTCGACTGGTGTGTGACTTGTTTCCTACATGAGTTTTTAATAGTGTTTCGAATACATCAAAAAACATCTCAGATAAAAATTTACATTAAAGGTTGATTATAAATTATTTGAGGATCAAAATCTGAAATATAAAAAACACTTTTAATGAAATTTCTCTGTACTAAGTTGGTTAACTTTACACATAAGGCATTTTTTATAACTTTGATCTGTCAGATCTGTGATTGTTAATCTGCAGAAACGAACCAAACACTTTCATGTCAGCGAGGACCCGTCGCTGGTGTCACGATATTATTTTCACCCATGACCAATGTTCTTCGCAAATTGCATGCCCCACTCTTGGTGATTACTCACAAATTTCAGCGATAAAAATTACGTTCTGTTGGCTTGTATTGCTCGGGTGCAATGTCACGTTTGCTTTCAAAAGAACGCACGCGTTTCGGAACCGCAGGTGGATCTATAAGCTGGATATGAGCTCGTACAATTTGGTAAACAAAACAACGCAAACTAGTGAGTCATTTCCTTTGATAGATTCAGTATCGACACAAAATGACAATTAGAAGTAGAAAATAATGAAACTTCCCAATATTTTTGTATTCCAACTTCAGTTTACTCAAATGGGATTTAAGGTTAATTTATGAAGTTCTAGGTCTCATCTTATTTGTTGACGCCCATCTCATCATCAAGAAATAAAAGTACACTGGAGTTTGAATTTGAATGTCTCACCTGGGATTTAAAAGATGATTTAATTGTGTAAAGTTTAAGTTATATTGTAGTAGAACTACCTCGTGTGAGAGAGGCAGAGAGAGTCAGAATTTTCTTTCTTCAGAAATTTCTTTCTCTATATCCCACCGAGTGCTTAAAAATGCATTTCTGTTCAAATATACCTAGGTTCGTGATTAAAATTGTTCGTAGACTAGCGACATGAGTGCTATAATTTTTTGAAGGCACATACTTGAAGCCTAGAAACTCTAGATGCTTTACCTTACCTGAACCACGTCAGTTACGAAGAAATTACTACATCAAAACAATAATCAAACAGAAAAAGGTGTCATATCAATTTCTTAAATATCCGAAGAAATCACACGAAGTAATATCTTAATCAATTAATTAAGAAATTCTGCAAGACTCACTGTTTGAGATTCCGGATTACAGAGGTTCTCTTAAGTGCTTTTTCCGTCCCAAAACTGGTTTATTTTAAACTGAAAAACAAAGTTTTAAGAAATTAATACTAACAACACGGCATTTTAGATGGAAGGAATGAAACATTTTATTACACGATTTATGAGAATAGAATAAAATTTGATTCTTTTAACTTTCCCTCAAATGGAAAACTGAAATTTTTGTAATACAAGTGCATTGCTCGGGATTTGGTTGATGTCGCCTAAATCCTATTAACATAATAGGAACAAAGATTTCCTATTCTCTATATTTCAATCAACATTTAAGATTATGGTGTTTTACGGAAGAGTGCTAGTATACCTGTGGGTCACGCCTGACAATTACTTATTGATGTGAGAGGTGTTCTTATTCCAGATTTTAGGAAAGTGTCTTACAGAAATAATTTTGCAATGGTGTTTAAAATACCTTCTCCCTTGTTCATTTAGTAACCTCCCTTGTGTTTACGAACGAGGCGTTGTTTCCACCCTGCAATTAGCGTCTTTTGCGAGTACCCAGTTTGCGGGATGTATAATATCATGGTTACTACGCTCTACATTCCATACTAGACTTCATCGGTCTCCTATTATCTTCTTTCAAAACCATGGTCCTAATGGAGGTATTTGTGCACATGGTCTGTTTGATGCCACCTGCTCGATGTGACCTGCATGATTTGGCCCGCTGGGGTCTGATGTGACCTGCTTGGGTTTAATGGAACTTGTCGGGGCTTAATGTGGTCTGTTTAGACACTGACTTCATGGGATGAAATTTTTTGTTTCTCTGAGCTTGAAGTCGAAGAGGATATCGAACAACTCGAATCTTGATTTCTTCGCATGTATCTACGTTATCGTAGTTCATGTTAGAATGTTTCGAGATAATTGCAGCTGCATCAAGTAATTTGCGGGTCATTACAGTTCTATTTGGTGAATCTGACTATGTAATAACATACAGATTGTTGCTTGGCTGCTTGCTTGCTTGGTCTGTCTCTCTGTCACGCTCTTAAGGATTTATCATAGATAGGAGAAAATTCGTTTACTGATTAACAAGATGACATATCGTGAAATTTGATCTCTAAATTATGATGGTGAATACAGTTTCTGGAATATATACTCCAAGATCGAAATACTGCATTAGAATTTTTTATCCAGCTATTTCACATATTTTTTCAGCTAAATTTCCTCGTAGCAGTTGAAACTTTGCGAAGAGTAGAGGCTCCTGGTTGGATCACTGCAGGTAGTCATGATACGAAACCCAGTGCTGGGTCATTACAATTTTTTGTTCCCTTGCAAGATGGAGGAAACTCGTTTAAATGGTAGCATAGATACAGTCTTCTTTTACTGAATGACTGCATGTTTCTAATTCAAACTATATAATTGGATCAGTACCTTTACATCGACTGCCTCATCCAACGGACACACCGTGAATCTCTAAAAAAACAGCTTCGCTTTGAAAAGTAGCTCGGCATTTGATTTGATTATATCCCTCTTTTGAGCGTGGTACATGAATTGCTGTATCTTTGACTGAGTTTTTGATTCTGTCGTGTATAAGCTATTTCGTATATTTTTTGCCAGTAAGTGCCATGAGCTCTGCTTGCCCTTCTACCTTAGCAACTTGCTGGAAGAAGGCTTTCCTCATCAAAAAGTCATTAACTATCTATGGCAGACCAAAACAATAAACAGAATAGAACTTTTCTCAACCACAAGATGGTCCTGAACGGCCTTAGTATCGTAGAACGGGGATATGCCGTATCATTTATAGGTATGTTTTTCGATACAAATTTAATCTGAAAAATTCATTAGAACAATGAAAGAAACACCAGAAGGAAGGAAATGCAGACTAGCACGTGAAAGGAAAAGAAGGCAAAGATCTCAGCAAAGTACCAGTGATACGGCCAGTGTTCGAGCCATGGATGCTAAGCCCAAGAGGAGAGCTATCTCTCAAAAAATTTACTATGAATGCGACGCAAGGATGGATCTTGATCGTGAAAAAAAGCGTGTAAAGAGGCAAACTTCGTTGAAAGAAAGCAGTGAAGAGAGAAGAAAGTATGCGATGCGATGTCACAGGGAGAAATAGAAGAAAGGAGAAGATTAGAAATGGAAAGATTTGCGGAAAGGACAGCCACCATGTCGCAAGAATACTTGAACGAAAGAAGAAGAATTGAAAGAGAAAGGTTTGTGGAAAGGACAGCTAACATGTCGCAAGAAGACTTGTACGAAAGGACACGAATTGAAATTGTAGGAATTGTTGTTCATTGACGAACCCCACTAAAGTATTATCACGGAATCCCTGCCGTATTTTTTGACGGCTGGGTACACTAGTAGAATAATAGTTCCCACTTGCAATGGAAACACAGCGAGCAGCGCTCAGTTAATGTTATGCTCGAAGCATCTACATGTATGTACAGGGTGGGCCAGAAAGGATGCTCCAGTAAAGAACTTTTGTAACTCAAAAACTATTTGGGATAGAACATATAACTTCATGTCAAAACATTTATTAGATTTATGAATTTTACTAAAAAATCACATGTAAGTGTGGAACACAATGTCTGTTAATTGACACCCGTTTTCGCGACAGCACATTTCTAAACTTTTTTTAAAATTTTGTGTAACATTCGTTAATGTGTTGCTGTTAATTTGCCGGATTTCTTCTTGGATGTTTCTCTTTAATTGAGCGATTCTGGTAGGTTTATTAATGTAAACTTTTCCCTTAAGGCATCCCCATAGGTAAAACTCGGGTATGGTTAGGTCCGGGGATCTAGGCGGCCAGTTAACATCGCCATGCCGAGAGATCTATTTTTGCGGACACATGCGATTTAAAAGAATTATTGTTTCACTCGCGGTGTGACTCGTGGTGCCATTTTTTCATACCAAATGTTTCTCAGATGTCTTATTTCAAGTTGAGGTTCAAGGAAAGTACTGATCTACAAGATGGTGCCCGGAGTCACACCGCGAGAGAAACAATAATTCTTTTAAATCGCTTGAGTCCGCAAAAATAGATCTCTCGGCATGGCGATGTTAACTGGCCGCCTAGATCCCCGGATCCAACCATATCCGACTTTTATCTATAGGGATGCCTTAAAGGGAAAGTTTACATTAATAAACCTACCAAAATCGTTCAATTTAAGAGAAACATCCAAGAGAAAATCAGGCAAATTAACGGCAACACATTAACGAAGGTTACAAAAAAATTTAAAAAAAGGTTAGAAATGTGCTGTCGCAAAAACGGGCATCACTAAACACAGATTGTTTTCCACACCTAAATATTATTTTTTGGTAAAATTCATATATTTAATAAATGTTTTGACATAAAGTGTAATGTTCTATCACTAATAGTTTTTGAGTTATCAAAGTTCTTTAATGTGGTATCCTTTCTGGCTCATCCTGTATAATAGACAATGTATCTCCATCTCTCTCTCTCTCTCTCTCTCTCTCTCTCTATTTGTGTGTGTCCGTCTCATTACTTTCTATCCATTACTGAAGAAAAATTATTGAGCTGAAATCAGAACGGGTATACCTGTATTATACGCATTGTACTGTGGATACCAACGGCGCCGGATCACTATAAAATACACAATTTTTTCTGTTGTTAGCTTTCTTCTCTTACACGGCCATGTTATCGGTAGATACAATAAAGAATGGAAGTTCTGTATACATTCATAAAAAATTTTCATACTCTGATAGTATTACGAGTAAAACTGAAAAATAATTTTTTTTCATAGTTTCTTAATTTTATCATTTTTAAGCCGCTGAATTTTCACGGGTACCATCTACGCCATTGTATCGGTAGATAAGAGACAGAATGGAAGTTATATATATATATATATATATATTTTTTATATGTAAAATATTGATTAAAAACACACTACTTCGTCGTAAATCTTTAATACATTCATCTTTATAATAATTTCAAATAGAAAATCTAAACCGTAGAACTTCCACGGGAGCTATCTAGTTTCTGTTATAACTATTAGCTTTGAACATTACATCGTGGGTAACAGTACAGTTTTAGTAGCAGCAGTTACAGAACTAACAGTTACAAACCTAGTAGTTGCAGTGCTAGCAGTTGCAGTGTTAGCAGTTGCAGTAGCAAACAGGAATGAACGTTTCTCACTTAAAAATACAATTTGCTTGATTTCTTCTATGCTAATTACACCAATAGCTGAACACAACTCAACAAAGCATGAAGTATGATTCAAAATAGTCATTCATACGTACAGGAGAAACTTCCCGATACGCATAAGTTGTACATAATCTCAAACACCACAAAAATATAATATTCAATTTAAAAATATTCAAGGATTTGTGGGTTGAATTTGCAATTTCTAGTAAATTTGCTTCGTCACGGAGAAAAGTACGCACTAGAAACTAGGAGCAAAAATAACAGGGCGAGGAAGAGGGAAAGGAAGCAAAGAAAGGCAAGACGAGTTAATATTTTGAATTATGGAAGTAATATGTTGATACACTGCGTATAAGTTGTGCTCGTATGTGAGTATTATGCGAATATCATGTGAATATTATGCTAGCCTTTCTCTTAAATCTATAGGAACAGGGTAGAGCGAGTTTTGATTATATCAAAAACTGGCACAAAATTGCGTTTTCACTAACGGATTAGCGCACGCATCAAGCTTTCGAATCTCTTCTGAGCAGCTTGAGGTCCCATCTGCTTTTTGTTGCTCATCTTAGCACTGTCATTGCGAACCATATGCAATACCTGATGTACACCGAAGAATAAAGGCTAATGTTATTCATTGTTGGTGCAAATCTACTTCAACTTTTACTGGTACAAAATAACTTACTTGAACCTCTAAACGTCATTCATGTACTGTGCGCACATGATCATTAAATTCTACTGACTAAAAGGTCTTGGCAGTTCGAGATTCGCTAAGGGAAAAGTGTTGGTGCAAGTAAAGGAGGCGCACAATCCTCTCGCTCTCTGCAAACAGTAGCGTGCGGAGAAACCTGCCCGGTAACGTGACTTTAGCTGCCATTGTTACGGCCTGACTATCACCTAGAAATTTTCACAGCTGTAATTTTTAAGAAAAGAAAGCAATTCTTGAAACAAATACGTGTGCATTACTTTCAGAAATTATTTGACTACTTAACTCTTCGTAAAAAGGATGCAAAGCTAAAGTTGTTTAAAGCTAACATTGTGTAGATATCTTCTTTAGGTACCTCTGCAGATGAAAAAGAAAAATACAACTTAAGATATAATTTTAAATAATTATTTGAAATTAAACTATGGAAGATGAGTAATATATCAACATGAAACATAAAATTTTCATCCGTCGATTACGAGTCAAAGAAACAGGATTGAGTACGACATGTAAAAGTAGAAATTCCTAAAGCAAAATAAGCCTCCTCCCATAACATTATATCAACATAATTGTGTTGTAATTCCCTGTGACAACCTGTGCGTGAATCCCTCTTTCCTTAGTAGCAAATTACTCAAGAAAGAAAAGCAGTCCGATGACATTAGGTAATAACGTAGAGGATGAGGCAGTTTGGAATCATGCGCAATAACGATCGAGGTGGCAGAACAATGCAGCAGCACGCGAGGGGTGATATTGAGAGTTGCATAACGCACGTGGTACGTCGTGAAGTGATCAGGTGGTACTGCAGCAACGCACGTGGTGCGTCATGGAGAGTCACAGTTCATGTGCGTCTTAAACTGGGAAATCTGATTTAGTGGCCTGTTTTTTACGTATAGGGATGAAATATGCGATTAACATATATCTTTCCTAGCAAACAGGAGTACGCAATCCTGAAAGTCTACGCATGTAAATCTTTTACGTTACAACGAAAGTTTGAGCTCTTGCCCATGCTTGAGCTTATTGATAGGTTATTCAGTTCGTTCACTGTCACTCAAATATAAAACAGGTCCTTTGTTTTACCACGAACGTACAACACATAGAAAAATAATGATTAGTTCAAGGCAATAACTTGGCTTAACCAGTGGGAAACAGTGTGAAACAATCTTTAACCAATAATAATATGCATAGGGCGGGTAACGCTCTCTCCGTAGCATCACTATGCTGAATTGAAAGATTGGAAAAATATGGTAACTCAATATTTGCAGTACAGCCTTTGGAGATAACCGAAATTATCAGTTGAGAATGAACACAAATAAATGGCAAAAATTGGCGAGGTCGGATGTGATACCTGAGAAAAACTAAATGCGAGCATCATCTTATGACAGCAGGTGTCGTTGGCAAGTCATCGGCTGTATCTCGCTGCTGGAAGATAGAAAGTCAAGCTAACGTGCTTCTGTAACCATCAATTCATGTAGCTTCACGTGTCTTTGCATGTGCTGCTAGGATAGAATTATACAGTAAAAATCCTATGTGGGCAAGGTTGACAACACAGATACGTATAGTATGAAACACTTTAAAAAGATTTCTCATATGTCAGCAGGAACAATTTTCATGTTTGCACGAACGTATTCTGGCTATTCGTATTAAAATTCTTTCAGAATGGTTAAAAAATGAGAATTTGCGGCTAATATTCGAGAAATCTTCAAGAGCGTTACGAAGAACATTTTAATCTCACCAGGATTTCGTTTAATTTTTCACAACCGTGAAAAATATTTCCATGTGGGGGCGTGCTGCGCCTCCAGTCCCGAGTTGGTGTTTGAAAGTTTGCAAGTTTGAAGTTTTCTTTCTTTTGAACTAAATTAGTTTGGTGTTTCTCCTGTGTCGACTCAACATTAAATGTTTGTTTCAGTGACATTATGGGTAAATTATTCAAGCTTTTATTTTCGGTTTGCTTCAGAGCTGCCAGTTTTAAGTAACACTTTTGCAGCAACGGAAGAACACGTACATAAATTTTGCATGAGAGATGAGAAATTGACTAAAAAGTTGAAATTCCTTTGTAGAAGTGTGTTAAAATTAAAAAGTTTTCCATCAAATTTCTGCTCGTGAGATAATGAGCAAACAACAGCAACGTGATCTCTTCTGAAATATGTACATTACTGCACGGTTAACTGCAAAATTAAGAGTTGGTTCAGTGTTATATTATGTCGAAATGCGTAAACGGGATGCATATTTGCTACTGAATTGCCTCTGTTGATCCATTACTAACTTTGCACTAACGCTCCAACCCTCGGCAGCTCACAACCATGCTATCCTGACGCTCAGTGATGTCGCTGAGTGAACCTGCGCTGTTAACACTGCGGGCGCTACAAATATGTTGTAAACATGTCGTTGAACAGGTTCTGTTTATTTTCCATGAAAAGAGTGTAGGGTAGTTGCTTTGTTAAACCACTGCATAAATGTGCTCCTTAACATTCAGTAATTTGTACGGAAACCAGGTCACTAGACAGCTTTGCTTAACTAATATCAGCCATTTAAGAAAATAGTTTTCTCCTCATCAGTGTTTGAACTTTTCAAGTGAATAGGTTTTAGATTATGTTAATTTTCCTTGTGACAGTATGTAACGAAATGCTTGTGGGTATGAAAGAATACATAACGCCTATTAAAACTTACAGTCAATACCTCCACATAACCAAAGTGACAACTGCTCGTAAACCAAAGAAACGAACGGATGAAAAACCTTCAAATGGCTTTAAACAATACACGACGACAGTGAAAAGCGTCGCACTTATTATCATTGAGATCTTGAACACAATATAGAAAGTTTACCACGCGCGGCAATCTTGAGACACGAGGCGTACGTCTGAAGAGCGCACGAGCGTGAGAACTTTAGTAGCATTGTCTTGGTGCAACGTGCTATGCGTCCGCCCGCAGGGGCACTTCCACCTGGCCAAGCCAAAGTGCCATGTTTCTTCCACCTGTCTAAGCCAAAGTGTCGTGTTTCTCCCCGCTGTCCAAGCTAAAGGGCCCATGTACAAGTATGTTCCTCCTGTCCAAGTCAAAGAGCCTTGTATGTTCCTCTTGTCCAAGCCAAAGTTTCCCGTTTGTTCCACCTGCCCGAACCATTATACTATGTTTGTCCAACATGGTCTAGCCATCGTGCGACGTTTGTTTTACCTGGCCAAGTCATAGTACTACGTTCGTTTCACCTGGTCAAGCCATAGTGATACGTTTGTTTCACCTGGCCAAACCATAGTGCTATGTTTGAGAGGTTTTGTTGCAAATCTACTTGCTGTAGCACACGAGCTTTGAAGAAAACCTAGACTGTACTAGCGATGAATATATTTGGTCTCAAATTACTAATACCGTCAAAAAAAACACGATATACAGTGGATCAAATAAGTCTTTGCTCGGTCTTTGAAATGTTTAATTTGCGAAAAATATTTCATATATGAGTGCCAGAATGCAAAAAACTTTAAGCCAGTTTTACATGAGGCTTCAATGAAGCATATTATTGAGTTCAATTAACGTTAAACTTACACACAGGAACAGCAAGTTTAAAAATGTGAAGCAAAAAAGATTTAACCACATGAAAATTATTTTTAATATTAGTAGAATATTTTTTTTAGCGGCCAAAGCAGCTTCTAACAGCCTCTTGTATGATGAATCAAGATTCCTGGACACAATATTTGAGATTTTACCCCATTCTTTGAAACACGTTTGCTTTACATATTCAAGATTTAGAAGATGTCTCTCTATGACTTCAAGCTTCAACTTTTTGAAAGATTTTGAATTGGATTCAAGTTGGGAGACTCTCTCGGCCACTAGAGAATAGGGACACCGTGCCTATTGTCGTGATGTGTGTTTAGGGTCGTTGTCGTATTGAATCACACAATGTCTTCTCATCCTGGGTCTTCTGGTGGCAGAGCAAGATTCTGTGAAAAATCTCTTTTGTCGGTTGATGAAAAACTACCCCAAATTACGATGCTTCCTCCATCATTCCCAACCAATAATACAGTGTTCTTTGGCTTGTAAGTAGGGTTCCAGTATCACCAAACTATATGGTAGTGCCTGTATCCATATTATTTAATTTTTGTTTCATCTGACAAAAACTTCTGTCGAAAATAATCACCATCTTCATTTACCTTTCGACGATATCTCGATAAATATGCAAGGAGATCGTACAAATTGCAAAAAAATGTTTGTTACAACAGAATAGTAAATTTTTCGTTCTTTTCAGTCAATTTCTCAGAACTAAGGCAGAATATGTTAAAAATTCAGGTCACAATTATCGGAAAGGGCATCGATTATCGATAATGAAAAAGTTATTTGTTAGGGTAAACTTGATGGGATTTTGTATCCATTAATCATAATTTACCCATACCGTGTGTCTGATATGATGCATTAATTTTGTTAAACTATTATTCGCCAATTAAACTATTTCTACGTATTTTCTTCACATTCTTATTAGCTCTTTTGGTACCCAATTATGGTATATGTGATTAGTTTAGGATGTGTTCGATTTTTTAATACATATACCCTAATGAAATTTTTTGCTTTTTTCCATCAAATGCTCAAAATTTAATGGAACTTTGTTTAAAACTAAAGCAGCGATTATTGACCAAAACAAAAAAGTTTATAGTGGTATACATGATTGGGTGCGGTAGCCATTGTTCATTATTTGTACATACAGTGTGCTTTGTATTTTATGGTACATTCAAGTTTTTGTCAACTATTTATCAATTCTTTTTTCTTTTGTGTTTTTCAATCGTGTTCGTACTTAATACACACTCAGATTCCAAACTATGATGAATATGATTGATTTAAGACATGTTTGATGTATGGCTAATGATACGAAGGATATACCCCAAATGAATTAGGCGTCTATTTGGGTTAATATCTCAGAATTTTGTGAACCTTGGTATAAAAATTAAGACAATGATCATCGATAACGAAAAATTATATTCCTAGAGTAGCCTTGATAGGATTTTATATCTATTCCTCTTAATTCATACATAGCGTATGTTTGGTATAATCAATGCAATTATTCAAGAATTATTCGTTCATTCAATTCTTTCTTCCTGTTTGAATTATTTTTATACATAATACGTATTTATATTTTCAACTTTCATGCAATGATTTATTAAAGATACATTCATTTTTGAATGAACATACAAAGGACATACCGTAACGAAGTTTTTGAGGATTTTGGGTCAATGTCACATAATTGCTTGAAATTTGGTATACAACTCGGGCAACGATTATCAATACTAAAAAAGTACTTTGTTAGGGTAAACTTGATTGAGTATTGTATCGATGTTTTATAATTCATATCTCCAGTGTGGCTGGTATAACGCATTGAATTTTTCATAATATTCGGTGTTATGACCTGTGCAGATTTTCCTGACAACTGAGATACCAAGGGAAGAAGAGAAGCTAAATTTCTTACATGGAGATTACTTTACATTTTCCCCACATCTACCAGTGTAACTCACACTACGTGAGGGAGATTTTTGTTCATCTGCACATGTGAGAAGTTTACAATTTTTAATATTTTCTGGAAAACTGAATCATTTTTGAGCGTGCGTATACCCTTGCTCAAATTCTATAAATTATATCATCAATAAATTCAATTGCAAATTAAATTTGTTAATGTTATTGAACTCTTCAATAAATTGTTTTTCATCTATTGAGTCTTACAAAATTTGTAATAATTTATAGTTTATGGTTATTTCTGTAGCGACTTTTTAGCAAAAAAAGTCGTAAAAATTGCGTTATTGAGTCTATCATAAAATGGAACAATTTTTTCCTTTGTGAATACGGAGACTGTTGTGCATAACTGTAATTATTATTGGTATTTTCATCATCATTCGAGGATAACATTCGTCACTTTGAACAACAGTCGTGCTAAAAATACTATGTATTGTTATTCTAGTGGATACCTGTAATTGTTAAAGATTACTGTGCACGCTGTCAGTCGCATCTGATGTGCATGTTATTTGCACATGGTGATATCTGTGAATAGTGAACGAAAAGCAACCAAAGAATACTTAGACATGTAGCTCCTCGCCACTCTGGCCGCCGGGAGCAGTAAGGCACAGTGTCGGGCCAGATGGGCTCACAAACCTAATGAATGGAGGCTTTCACTTTCTTAATGGTCACTTTCAGCGCAGGCGCAACTGACGTGTACTGCCTATTTCCATTCTTTTCTTTCTTCCCGGCAGTAAAGAGAACGTGGACACTTACGTTGGAGTGACGCAAGGAGGCCCGGAAGACCAGTAGGAGCAATCGCAAGGGACCTGCAAATGTCTCTCCTACCATCTGTCAAAAAAATGGTTGAACATGTAAAGAAAGTAGGTATGATGAAAATCAAGTCTGCTTCCTGACGAACTTTTTCTTCGTGTAGAATATTTCACAATAGATACTTGAATAATCAGTGCACCCTTCTTTGACTTACCATGCACGTTTACGCGGATGGGCTGACAAAATAAATGGAGAGAGAAAAGCCTTGTAGAGCCACTTCATGTACTGCCATCAAACATATATACAGTTTCCCATTTTATTTGAACTCTAGGTGTTCATTATCGTACTGGTCACAAGCCATAATGCCAATCGAGTGTAGAGTACGGTGTGAAGACCGTCGTAAAAACTGAGCGCCCACTGCCTGTACGAAGGTCAGCCAACACGGGAAGACAATAATGAGACTCCCGCTCATCATGGCGTGGGAGCGCGAGGGGGACCCATTCAGGAGCTGCTCTGAGGGTCAAGAACAGACGAGGGCCTAGAAGACCTATGAATTTTAAACTGGTCGTCAGTGGTTGAAACTCATCTTTCCTTCCTGGACAAAATCATTCCCCGCGTTAAGACTGGCTCTAAACAATGCAAATGTTTTACGCTTATCTCTTGCGATGAACACTGGGCATTGAGTTTGTGCGTATGTCGCCATCGCTTCCCTGTGTAAGAATAAAACGAACAGAGTTAAGGCTTCATAACTTGAAATTGAGCCCAGCCCTTCTATTGGGGTCTAAATTCAGCTTTAATGTTAGTTGTGATTAAAACATATTCAATTATCACAAAAAGCTCATGTGAAGTGAGCTTTTCCTTCTCAGTATGAATAGTTAGGGTATCCCATTGCAGTGTAGTTTAGGGAAAATAATTGAGACAAAACTACAGCCTCTAACGTTTTTGTACAATTATTTCAGACTCAGGTCGTTCATTTACAAATAAGAGAAATGGAAATGGTTTTGCAAGTTCTATGATTTGAGGAGATAGCGAGCACGCACTTCAGCCTTTCCAGCCTAATCCATCTCTCTCGAAGATATATCATTGCCCATCTTATGTGTGTGCAAAACCTCATCATTAGTATTCTGAAATGTATGTTTGAAAGCATGTATGAATTTCTCGGCTTCTTTGAGTATTCTTTTAGGTCTAAATATATGTATCTCGCCACTCAACGCTACACTGATGACATAACCAGCGTCTTCCTTTTTTCTGTCCCGTTCCCAAAACATTGTCGCCATCACTACTGTTTTTGTGTTTATTTTTAAAGATGTGGAAAGATTCTGCACATAAACTGTTTCATGTGTTCTTTGTGTGCATCACATTAAAAATTTATGCATAATTATTGCTCGCCAGATAAGAAATGTACGCAGCAGGACTGAATAATTTTTTCAATCGTGTGGTCTAAATTTTTAATCTGCCTCTTATCAAAATGTTAGTAAATATGTGGCGTAGTAATTTCTGTCCATGTGTTAAAACAACCCAATTAGGTAAAGCACTGTTTTAGCAAAAATTTATACCGTGCACCAAATTTTTTAATTCGTAGGTGGGTGAATACAATTTTGCCTGAACGAAGAAGCGTGGTTAGTCTTAAATATTTCTTTATCAGCAGTTAAAAGAATTTGCATTTCATCGGTTAGTCTATTCTCAGCGCAGAACTGAATCATCTAGTAGGCATTTAGCTTCTTCGCCAACTAGTGGTTACCAGCGACGCTGCTCAGTTTTTAATGTCTTTTCTTCAGTATGTCGTATACTCTATTCCTTGCTTAAAACGTTTACTTTCATTGATAAGAAAAATTATCAGCGTGAAATCCAGAAAAAACTATTGATGATGTGAAGGATTCTCAAACTGTGATGATAGATAGTAGACTAATAAATTTTCGAAGGCACTTTTGATACGCATTCGCTGTTAGACGAGTGATAGTGTTTGAAACTATTTACGGACGTGTGGTAGACGATTGTTTGTTAGCTTAGATGTGGAAGACGAGAGAGAATGAAGATTGTCTGCATGAAAACTACTTTAGATGTACGGTGAACGCTCAATTGTCTGTGAAGATTAAGGCTAGCCCCAGGATGAATCGTGTATGCGCGACAGAAACAAGAACGTTAATTGTAATTGCAATCAGTGTAATTTGCAGGAGAAGAAGAAGCTCCGAGGGCGGGTTGCGGATACGCTTTAGAATCAAGGTCAACCGGTTTATGGCCTGCATAAGGAACTCCACGCGGGGGCGGCTGAGGGCCACAGGGAACCCAACACGGATCTGTTCAGGGGACTCTTCAAGATGTCGTAGTCGCTTTTGCACCGTTTGATGCCACAGTGCGGACGGTAGACTCTCATGCACTGTTTGGTGCTATGGTGCACACAGTAGATTCTCATGCACTGTTTGATGCCATGATGTGCGTTTACTTTATGCTCCCTGTCAAAAATGTTAGGTCATAACATCCTTAACTCCGGGGGCCTGTGTATGATTGCGGTACATGAACGTGACTGAAATGTCCGTGCGTGATAAAAGTGCGTGTACGTGACTGAAATAGCTTGTGTGATTGAGGTGTACTCGTATGTGCATCATTGATTCCTTTACTTCAGAAGGCATGGGACTTGGGTAGCAGCCTAAGAATGAACTAAATGGCTCGTTCCTGTCACCATATTCAATTTTATAAGACTGTATAATAATGTAATTATTTTGGGCTCAAAATTAGCTTAATCCTATGTATTTACACTTGCTAAATTCAAAAATCACCGTAAAAATGATATACTAGCTATCACTGTGGAGATACAGTCACTTATTTCTTAACATCTACATTTTTCGTGTGTGTGACGTTTTGCTTCGTGGAATCGTCATGTTTCTCAACTGACAAAACAGAACGTCCCCCTATGTATGTTGGTTATAAACATAATAACTGTTACTGTGACTGAGTTTCATATTGTGCTGTGTTTTGAAGTGTTTTTTCTTCAAAATTTCTCGCTTTGAAGTGTTTCTACAGTGTAAAATTTGTTACGTCAAAATGCCACGAAAATGGGTGAATTTAATTAATTATTTGTTACATATGTGTTGAAGTATAATTTTCATTCTAGAAACGCAATCTGACACCTTTTGGGAAGGCTGCCTATCAGCATTATTTAGGTATAAAAGTAAGGGACCAGGATAAGTCATGGGTTCAAAACATATGTTGCAACTCTTCCTCAGTTATACAACAAGAATGGTTGAAAAATAAAAAAAAACATCCATAGCTTTTGATGTGCCTATGGTTTAGCAGGAGCCTACAAACCATATATGTAGATGATTACTACTTCTGCTTGACCCCAGCTACCCAGGCATGAGAATCAATGAAGAAAAGAAGAACAGTTCAGTACCCGAATCAGCCAGCTGCTATCTGGCATATTCACCATCTAGACGGTTTACCAGTTTCTATTCCACTTTAACATTATGAGCTTAAATTAGAATATGAAGACAGTGTGAAAGGAGAAGAACCCAAAATGCCTCCACATCCCATGGCCACGATTCTGAGGAAAATGATAATACATCGCACCCATTGAGTCAAGCAGAATTGAGTGGTCTCATTCGAGACCTTGACTTGTCAAAGAAGAAGGCAGAACTTTTAGAGTCAAGACTTAGCAATGGAGTCTAATCCAATTTAAGCGACAAATTTCCTAGATAAGGAAGGCATTTTTGTTGGTTCACAAATTCGACAACTTGTAAAGGATCCTGCGTTTGACCGTGTTTTGGAGGAAAAGAGGAGGAAGTTTGGGTAATTTTAAAGGACATGGATTCTTATGCAACAATAGAGATAACTTCACTGATGTGGTGACAGTACTTTGAGAAAAAATACCATCAATTCAAACGCAACATGTCCCTTAAAATCTAGTTTCTCCACTCCCACCGAGAATTTTCCCTCATAGTTGTGGAGCTATCAGTGGTGAACACGGAGAAAAATTCCATCAGGATATTTTTGTGATGGATCGAAGATATCAGGGCCGCTGGAATTAAGAAATGCTTGCGTATTACTGCTGGTCTGTGTGCAGTGTTGCTCCGGAATTCATTTACAAGAGGCAAGCCAAAAAAAAAGTTTTCATGAAGCTACCACATGATCCTCTTCACACCGAACCACCAGCCAAACCACGTACCCAAAACTCTTAGAATGTAACGGTCATTATAGAAATGTAAAATGCAGTTTCAATGTTGTTGGCATATGTAATTAAAATGTATTGTTTTCTCTTCATCTGTTAAAATGTATTTTATAACGAAGAAACTAGAGCTAATTACGACTTTTCTATGTCCGATTCGTTTTTCTCACACTATGATTTGTAAGATTTCACTAATGAAGCTAAGGATAAAATTCCAAACAAAAAAGTAAGAAAAATAAATAATTCGTTCTTTATTTAATATTTGGAATCATGAGCTTGTCATTTCGGGAATTATTTTAGTAGTTTAGATGAAACTAACGACATTCACTATAATTATGGACCGAATTATGTAAGTGAGACACTATTACCTGTCCCAGTAGTATGTTACTGAACAAAAGTGGAGTGTGAAAAGGTACACTTCGGTTTCTTTGATTGCTTCACATGCAACAATGTGATTTCCTCAAGGCAAAATTTAGAGAAGTTAGGCCCGTTTGTTTGACATGCAGCAGCGCGAGCAGTTGTGTAACTGGCTTGCACAGCACGAAAAATTTGTTTATTGGCCGGAGAAATTTTTTCACGTTCCTAATGTATAAAAATAGAATAAAAATAAATGCTAAGAAAGATTTAATATGAATAAATTAATAAACAATGTAACAATAAATCGAATGCTTGCGGTGATCTGTAAACACAAAGGGAAACAATTCCAAACACAATTCTAAAAAAGCTTGACAACAAATTTATTCTACAGCCTGCATCCGGGTTCCACTGGGAGATTAAAATGAAATAACATCGCATCCCTTGTTCAACCATTATTTTCATGGTGGTTTTTCTGAACCCCTTTACCGCATGAGTGGGTACGTGGTACGTCGCCCTTATTCTTTATAGTCATAGAAAAACATTACAACGATTATTTTTAGTCTAATACCCAAAGTCACTAAAATGAAGCACCCCTACCAAGCTATTGAGCTAGAAGTTATTAAACAACAAAGGCCTCACTAGATTATTCACTTATCCTTAACACACTAATGGGATAAATTTTAAAAATTCATCTAGAAGAACAGTTAAATCTGAAAAATAACTATTTCAGTACTGAATAATCAACATTTAAACACACTATCACGTGTTTGAGAGAGCCTAATACTGCAAAAACACTTTTGTAACATTTGCAAGGCTTGGCTCGCTGTATCAGTTGCAATTATGAGTATGTTGTAAAATTTATGCATCATTTACTACAACCGATGCTTCTACCGTGAATGTCTAACCATAAACACGTCTACCAAGCCGAGACTGCGACCTACACTCATCCATCGCTGACTCTCATCAAGCAGTCGGTGCAGTAAGACTGACATCTGCTGCTTGGTCAATAAAACTTTCTCTTGGTTCTCACCCTAATACAAGTAGCTAAATACTGTTTCTGTTTTACCACGTAATACAACTCTGTTCAATTCGAAATTGAACTAACAAAATGGATGCTTCAACTTTTCAAAATTTCATTATCGAAGCTCTTAATACATTTAGGCCTAAGTAATTATACCAATAAGTAATTATACCAATTATTGGAAGTTACACGTTCTTCGATTGTCCATATAAATGTTCTAAAAGTTTGTGTGGCAATTAAAAGTGTATTAATAAACTTAAACGAACAGAATTATTTTCAGTGTCATTGTTCTCTTTATCACCGGCATTGATTCGCAAATCTTAACAATTTTTGTGGTAAGGCTTCGGTTGGCTGGGTTTAGATTATTGTAGCAGGACAGTAGTAGTTGGAAAACTTGAATAAAACTTACTAGCCAAGAAAATAAATAAATTCTTTCAAAATGAAGGCTAACTGATCTATCTTCCAGACTCACATTTACACAAGGAATTGTATTCATTTTTAATGAATCGGCACAAAAGCAATTGATACAAAAAAGCCACAACTCAAGCTTTTAGCTTCCGGGTACGGCAGGTTTGAAATTCCTTTTTCGGAATGCCATTGTTGCAGCAGGAAAATTTTCACAGAAGGAACAAAGGGCGGCGTGAAGAAGAACCCCCGCTGCTCCGACCTTCATAGCACGACGCGGACGCTGCGCTGTCGATTTGGTGAGGCGCTGCTGACAGCGCCCGTTGAGAGGAGCTTTGGAATGGATCCCGCTCACGCAAAGGATCCTGTGTATTGTGAGCGATCTCGCACATTTTAGCACCCTTTAAGAGGGAGTGGGATCCCGTATATCAGCTCGGGTCCTGTGAGTTAAGAGAGATCCCAAGCGTTGGGGATATATTTTGAGAGGTAGAGGGATCCTGTCCATCATCAGCGGGGATCCTGTTCATTAAGGGGAATTCCGAGTGTTGACAGGTTTCTATAGTTCGACAGAGACGACGTTTTAGAAAAGGAGTAAGTGCATTTGGAAGGAAAATAGGAAAGCTTAGCGAGTTCATAGTAATTAAAAGGGATCCAAGCGTGTTAAGAACTCTCGTGCATTGACAGCAGTTAAAGTACGGAGAAAATATCCATTAGTAGAAATCATGCTTACTGACGGATTTCATGTATTAGGAGCGTTTCTCGTTTTTATGGCATGACACTGCATGATACTGGCATCTTTTTCTTGAAAGTAAATGAGTGACTTTCGATGCATTTAAGAGACATCTTGACATTTACGTGATGTACAGCCTGTATTCTTCTTGCGATGTTCAAATTTCAATGAAATTGTCAAACTACTTATTTGGTACATAACTCAAATTACACAATTTGGTCGCCGTATACTTCAGTAAATTAATTCGTATGACCATTCATTAATACCCAGCTAACACTGGTTGAACCTTCTGTAAGATAGCGATATACACTGCCACAGGACACTGACAGCAGGACCCTCATACACTGTTACAGGACACTGTCCTCTACTGCTACAGGACATTTTTCACGCTGCTCTGATGTGTTTGTGCTACTTAGGAGTTATTTTATTCATTGACATGTCGGCAGAATATGGCATTTTCAAATACACATTTCTTTATAGCTTGCATTTGAAAAAGGCTACATACAAATCTTAAGGTACCATATTTTATGTAACATAGATGCGAGTAAATGTTACGCTAAATATTTCATTCCAATAAGTTATAAACTCTGAATGATAATTATATTTGAACGATTGTGTATTCATATATTTTATTCTTATTCATGGGTGGGACAATTTACCGCCACTTGTGAATGGAAAATTCTGATATTTCTGGCCAGTCGATTAATAGTTTTTTTTTAAATTCTCGAGTCTAGATGCCAAATAAGCCTGAGACCAAACTCATTCCTAAAACACGGAACCCAAGTCAATCTAAACCAAAAATTGTTTGGTATTTATAAAATTGAAAGAAAATACTTTGCCCATTTTCTTCGACGCATTAAACGACCATTAAAATATTATTTCCATTAGGACGTTAGTATTGGACAAAGTTTTCTCATTTTATAAGAGGTCGTAAAGATGGTCAAGATTCCAGGAAGAGTTCACCGCTTGCTGTTTTTATCGTACTGTCTTTGAAGGCAATCTGAGGCGGTCGCTTGCACACAGAGGGGGTCCTGAGCTGCAGGGGCGTCGTGGCACAGCCTGCCATGACTGGCAAATGTGCTCAAGTTGGAGCACAGGTCTGGGGAAGCTCAGGACTGATTCTTTCTATTCAACAATGAAAACTGGATTTTAATTTTATGCACCCTACACATAATATGAAAATCATTCTTTAATCAATTTCCCTTTCTTCTTGTAGCTTCAGATGAAGACTTCAGGTCTTTAAATTATTTGCATTTTTGATAATTATGTTAATCCTCAGATCTTACTAGCCTTCGGTTCCTGTGGCCACATTGTCTCTTTTCCTGATGCTGGTACAGTTAAAAAAGTATTTCAGATAGAATTTCTTTATTTGAAGCCTAATGGTTGTTTAAAGTGAGTTTGACATTGAAAATGGAGTAATTCCATATTAGTGACAGCGGTGTATGCATGCTGCTTTGTTTTGAAAGAATAGCTGCTCATAACAGCACAGAATACTACTGCAACTTGTGGAATAATTGGTGCCTAACGTAATCTATATTTTTGTTGAGTTTATTAAAAGGTTTATTATTTTTATTAAAATGATGTTCGTTAATGCAGCTGACTACTTAGTACACAGGATAATATTATACGTAACTAAAACTTAGAGTAGAATTACCATAAATGAAGGATGGAAATTTGTAAAGAATTTAATAGATTTGAGATTTAATAATTGAAGATTATCTGAAGAACATACTCATGATATCAATCTTCAAATACTGGAAAAATGAAGAAGCTAAATAAACAATTTAGTCGAAGACTGAGACTTCACGCTTCATAGCTCAGCTGTCTATCGATAAGAGGATGTGGTCAACTCAAAATAACTGCGACTTTAAGTCAAAGTTCAGAACTTTGACTCATGAGTTTAGGTATGCCATCAACGTCACATTATGCACTTTTTCCTCCTTTGCTAACACTGAGCTCGTACTCATGTTCATGCATCGAAATCATACTGCTCTACATACTTGTATTCTTGTCAATTTAAATCATGGTTATTCGCCTAACTGCGTACACATTGGCTTGAATTTCGACTCAAAATGAAACATCAGCTAAGCCTGGTGTCTCACAATTCATGCCTCCATTATGGAGATGATTAACTTATTTTACAGTAAATCAAATATAGCTCACATGGTCGCATTAAATGCAGAAAATAATTTTTTGAAAGTGAGATGAAGCCATTTTCTATTCATGCGATTGTTGAATCGTCACGATACTTAATTGTGAGAAATAATTTGGCTCGTTAAATGGAACTCGCTAAATCAGAGTGATTTATTTTAGGGAACAACTACATCCAAACGAGAAGGTGTGATCGAGTGGGTCAACTGTTTTGAAAGCTTTTACTAGCAGAGAACTGATAATAATAAATTGTCGGTGTATCCCTCAATCATTATCATAAAATTAGGTGGATGCAAGACTCCACTCCCTTATCATCGACGAGCTATCGTAAGAGACTTTTTAACGAACTTCTTACGCAACAAAGTCATTGCTTTAGGTCACGAAGTTGAATGACCACAAAGATCTTCTGATTGACCTTACTCGTTGCCATTTATTCTTCTGGGGTGACCTGTATTCTAATTTTTTGTTACTTCACATGGAGACCTAGAAAAATTAGAGAGAAAATTCAACACGAGTTTCAGCGTATGAAGAACCACCTACTAATGGTAAGTCTGTAGGTTTCGATGAGGATGATAGTAAATAGAACAATGCAAAAAATCACATATAAACTGCGAGAGTGTCTGCAAAAAGTGTGATATCACATGAAGGTGAAACCTGTTCAACATAAACATGATTTGCACAGATTTTGTAACCAGCCTTCCTTCATTTACCTATTTTTCTCGTTTAAGGAGACGAAGTGAACTGAAATTGGTTTAATACTAAGCAAGTTACTAATTTTAATAGTGGGGCTTGCATTTTCTTAAGACAGCGTGTATACAGCGGAGGCGAAATAATACACGTTGATTAAATCGCCAGATTGCACATTTATAGACCACGTACAATTACAAAAATTGGAAAATATATAAACAATAGTATAAAAAGGTTAATAATATATCTAAAACTCAGAAATATTTAATAGAAAAATTATATAGGAACATGTATAATAAATACGTGAACAAAAGTTTACAACACATTTCAAGATATATATACATTAATACTTCGTTGTATAGCCCTTATTATTAATTATGGCTTCGAGATGTTTTTAGTAGTTCACTACCAGCCTTTTAAAAGTTTTGGGCTTAATCTTATTCCATTCTTCAATGCAAATTTCTTTGAGTTCAGTGATGTTATTTGGACCTCTCTTCTTAATCTTCAATTTCAATTCCCTCCACAAGTTCTCGATCGGATTCATGTCCGGAGATTGACTTGGCTATTCTAAAATATTTATCTTCTTCATCTTCAAACCTTACTTGGTTTTGTTTGCAGTATGCTTTGGATCGTTATCTTGTTGGAATTTCCATCCACGTTTCAATTTTAACAAATGAGCTGAAGGTAGGAGTTGCACTTCCACTATTTCACGATATTTCCTGCCATTCATGGTTCGTGTAATGATGTGAAGTTTACCGACCCCTGACGAGCTTAAACATCCCCACACCATGATTGAGCCACTTCCAAACTTAACAGTGGATATGGTGTACTTTGGTTTATACTCTTCGTTTTGTTGCCTCCAAACATGGTTTGTGTTGTTTCTCATAATAGTTCGATTTTGGTTCCATCTGACCACAGTACTGAGTTCCAAAACGCTGCTGGCTTGTTCAAATGGTCGTTGACATACTTCAGCCTGGCCTTGACGTAACGTTTCTGGAGAAGAGGTGTCCTACGAGGGGTGCGGGAGTGAAGACCTTCACGGCGTAGTGCCCTGCTGATCGTGTGTTTGCTGGCTTCGATCCCAGATGCCTTGAGATCATCCTTCAATTCTTCTCAACTAGTTTGAGGCTTCTGTACTACTGTTCGGACCAATTTTCGAGCAGCACGGTCGTTAATTTTACGTGGACGGCTAGTTCGAGGCTTGCTGAGATTCGTATTCTGGCATTTCCACTTACGTATTATGGTTCCAACTAAGGCTATAGGAACACACAATTTTACACTTATCTTCCAATATCCCTACCTTCATTATGGAACTCCACAATACGTTCGCGAAGATCTTGGCTGATGTCCTTATTCTTACCCATGCGTACGACTTTTCAGAACGAGAGCTGCTGTACCAATGACACGTTATTGGAGATGAATGCAGACGAAAGTTCGGTAGCCAAATAGTAAAATGTATTAGAATATTTTAGAATAATCCTACAATAATTTTCATGTATAATATCGAGAAAAAAGTCGAATATTTTAAACTTTTGTTTATTATACATGTTCCTATATACGTATTTTTCTATTGAATATTTGTAGGTTTTAGATATATTATTAACCTTTTTATACTATTGTTTATATACATATTCCAATTTTTGTTATTTTACGTGGTCTATAAATGTGCAATATAGCGATTTAATCAACGTGTTGCATTATTTTGCTCCCACGGTATATGATTGAGACGTGCAAACATAATATACAATTTTTAAATTATGCTGAAGAGCGTGTTTCTTTTTTCACAAAATACGTTGCCATTAACAATTTAATTTTTTGCATAAAATGAAAATACTAAGATATTGAAGACTTCAGTCATAACTGAACGTTCCGAATTTAAAGATCATTTTCTGTATCCAGAGAATGAAGGCGACAAAATATGACGTTGAACGCAATAGACATTATTTACAATCTAACCCTTGAGTATCAAAATACTTATTTAGGGAATACCGATTCAGTGCCGTTCGATGTTTACCTTTAAAATTAAAAGAAACTGTAAAAACGATGACCTGTTAGTCAGGAAGTAGAAGCAGTGGTACTGGTATTTTACGAGCGCATGGATAAGTCCCTCTTCTTCATCATGTTTGCTAGTAGCTCAAAGAGAAGGACTTGCCAATGAACGTCAGAGCAAGATCTTCCGGCATGTGCCGCTCCGCAGATTTTGTAGGCTCTGGTTGCAGAGCTCACATTTTTAGTCATATTCTCAATACAAACAACAGAGAATCGGAACAGATAATCGGAATTTCATTTAAATATTAACAAATATTGTTGTCTGTCATTCTAGCAGCTAACAGCGTATCTTCAGCGAAAGTTATAATCGTGATTCATTTTTGCCTTGTATAGAAGTAATTAATTTCAGCTTTTTCGCTGTTTGTATTCATCATGAAGTTGTGCAAGAAGCAAAATATGAGAATCTGAAAAATGTTCAGATTACAAGGTTAATGTGTATTTATGTTATTTTATCTAATGTATTAGGCCTGTCAGACTTTTAATATATTGAAATCCTTTATCTATTATTATACCAACATAATGAAGCAGCTGATATTTAAGTGTTTTGTTTTTCTTTGATGTCCACCTTTGCATTTTTCTAAGCCTTCAAATCCAACTGTTGAACGATTATCAGCTAGGGGATTCTCCAACCAAGTGATAAAGCTTGTGCATTTATTGAGATGCTCACCAGTTTACCTTCAGTTGTGGGAGTTTGACTTGTTTATTGCTCACTTAGCTTTACTTGAATTAGTGAGTCTGAGTTGCATAAGCAATTACAGCACCTTGTGAACGTAGCGAATAAGACTCGAGATAAGCTCGGTCCAAAATATTAGATACATCTACACATTAACTGATCACCGGGTGGCCTTGCAAAGTACTTAGTGTACGGGACAGGGAAGCATGCTGAAATTATTTTAGATAACATTTTCTCCAAGTTTTGTAATATTGTAGATAGTAGAGATTCTAAGAATTGAATTAAATTGCCAAACGTTTGCACGTATGTAGTTAAACGCATATAGACATTGCATTCTTACCCACAGATCCCACTTTTCGTGATCATTGAAAATGGGGATCGAGTTAGGCTTCAGTGATTACTGTAATTCTTAGTTTAGTAATTGTATAAACTCCATATAATAACTTATGAACTAGCTTAGGATATTCTGTAAGGAATATGAAAGGAACATGAAATGTATAATAGAAACAAAACATTTCAGTTATCGAAGTATGGCTTCAGTACATCGGAAGCTTAAGAGCTTGCAAGATATGAAAAATATAAACAACCCAAGACTGACATACGATTTTCAGAAACTGCACTGGCTGGACACGCAATTGTCGTATTCAAGCAATGCGGCTGTATAGGGTGGCTTAAAAGTTACTTTACCATTTTAAGTAATTATTACGCAAAAACTCTAGAAGATACAAAGTTCTAGTAACCACAATTGGAAGAAAACTACTGATAGTTTTTGTATTTATTATACAGATTGACCATAATAAAACTGATAGATTCAAAAATTTATATACTGTGGAAACTTCTAAAGAGGTCTAAATACACTGTGAAAGAGGGTAGAAATTGCGGAATGTTATTTTCAAAACAATGGGTTATTAATTGGAATATGGGGATATCATGAGATGATTTTACAAGTATCCATCTAAACCCTGTATTTTGACTTACGGGATGTGTTACTGACAAAGGTCGAACTGAAAGACAGAAGTCATCCCGCAGTGAAGAAGCTGTTCAGCGTGTGAGTCTTTGTGTTACCATAGATTGCGCAACATACACGAGGATACGTAGAACTCAATTGGGGCTATCTTGCACGTCACTACAGCGCATACTAAGTTAGGATTTCAGATTTATTCTACATGAAATTCAGCTGATACCTTAGTTGCGGGTTGCAGACTATCAGACACGAGAAGAGTTAGCACGTTTATTTATAAATTTGACAAATGACGAGTCTTTCATCTCGCTTGTCTGACACATCACACTTTCATCTCAGTAGACATGTCGATAAGCAGAACCGTTGATTTTAGGGTGCAGAAAATCCTCAAATTCTTCATGAACACCAGCTTCATCCACAGAAGGTTACTGTCTGGTGTGGAGTTACGAGTTCTAATATCCTTGGGTCATATTTTATTGAAGACGAAGCCAGAATCAATGCTACAATGACATGAAAAAAGTACAAAGAAATGATTGTAAATTACTTGCTACCCCAGCTGCAAGACGAAGCCATGGAAGATGTGTGGTTCCAGCATTTTGGCACCCATGTCATACAGCAAGAGACGCTATGACATTGCTACAGGCCGACTAATTTCACGCTTATGTAACATTCCTTGGCTACGTCGTTCAACGGATTTAACTTCTTCAAATTTTTTCTTTGGGGATATTTAAATGATTAAGTTTTAGTATGGATCATAAATGGTCTTCAAGAACTGAAACAGAATATAATTGAACAATTTGCGACGTTTCCCTTGATAAGTTGACACGTGTGAGGGAAAATACATAACGATGAGGGGACCCGGATGATAATAGGAAATATTTGAAAAAAAATTATTTTTTTAGTAAAAATTATCAGCATTCTTCTTTCAATTGTAATTTACTAGAACTTTGTATTTTTTATAGTTGTTTCGTAGTAAATACTTAGAACGCTAAAGTGACTTTTGGGCCACCCTAAAAATTTTAGTGAATTATAATTGAATATTATATGTAACCAGCAAGAAGTACATGGATACTCATATTAAACATAGATTACTTTGAAATAAGGTTTGAATTTTATTACATATACCTCTATATTATCTTTAATAATGGGCAGTTTTTGAAAAGAAAAAAATTTTCTATTTAAACACGAACGCATCAACGGCTCATTCTTTGAATCATTTAATGCAAGCATTTGAGCACTTCACAATTCGAAAATAAAAGTCGGCTCGGAAGTTTGAAAGAAATTGGTTTTGGACATTAAAAAGATTTTATCGTTGCTAGTAAAATGAACATTAATTTCTAACGGGGTGGTAATTCAAAACAAGAAAATACAGCCCATCTGAACATTTTGCTAGTTGTGTACACCATGCTAGTTGTGTAAACCTCGCTAGTTGTGTATACATCACTAGTTGAGTACACCTCGTTAGTTATGCACACCTCACAAGTCGTACTCATCTTGCTAGTCGTGTAAATTATGCTAGTTGTGTAGACCTCACCACATAGTTGTGTGCATCATGCTAATTGTGTGCATCTTGTTAGTTGTGTACACCTCCCTAGTTGTGTACACCTCACTAGTTATGTACATGTTGCTAGTTGTGCATATCAAGCTAGTTGTGTACACCTCGCTAGTTGTGTAAACCCCACTAGTTGTGCACATGTTACTAGTTGTGCACATGTTGCTAGTTGCGCGCATCTTGCTAGTGGTGCAC
Source organism: Trinorchestia longiramus (assembly GCA_006783055.1). Classification (NCBI taxonomy): domain Eukaryota; kingdom Metazoa; phylum Arthropoda; class Malacostraca; order Amphipoda; family Talitridae; genus Trinorchestia; species Trinorchestia longiramus. The sequence goes on from VCRD01001141.1 coordinate 76,701, forward strand.
ATCTTGCTAGTTGTGTACATGTTGCTAGTCTTGCACGCCTAGATGCACCACTGCACCCATCATCGCCAGCATCTCAGTATCAAAGAGGAACACAATTTTAGGTCAGGGAAGCACTTCACCAGTGCTCCACTCGAGCAACCACTAGGAAACTGTTGTGCAAGTACAATGGTTGGGCAATTACAATGGTTTTGCAGGGACAATGGCTGTGCAATTACAATGGTTGACCATGTACAATTGTTGTGCAGGTACAACTGTTCAGCAGGTACAATGGTTGTGTAGGTGTCATGATAATAATGATATATGCGCAGGTTTTCATATTTCAGGGCGATGTATCAAGTGTATGTATTGACATCTATGTTAGAGGTGTGGAAATATAAGAGAAGCCGCTCGTCGTAGAAACACCGCTGTGTAAACAAACCATCAATCGAACAACAGCCAAGCGCCTGTACTCGAGGCGAGTCGAGGTGTATGGTTTCGTGGCTAAAGAAACTCAAACACAACCAACTTTTTCTCCTTCTCGGTGTCGACACAGGCTGATGTATGAGCTTGAAGAAGAGTGACAACATTTTGGATCGTTTTATCAAACGGGATGTCATAGTGCATTGCCAAGCGCACAGTTTCGTCGAACTGATATACGATCTCAAACCATTGTTGGGATGAAATGTCTTAAACAGTGGTACTAACGCCTGAGCGTTAGTGGGGAACACAAAGTGGGTTTGTTTTCGACAATCGCAGACAGGCTGCATTCACTGAAGTTGTCAGTCATGAACAAACACACAAGCCTTTCTTTCGATCTTGAAATAATCAAGTTCTTGTACTGCTTCTGCTTCCGTTTGACAAAACGATCCAAAATGTTGTCACCTTCAAGCTCACACGTCTGCCTATGTTGACACTAAGAAGGAGAAGAAGTTGGTATTTTTGATACGTCAGTTGGAACTTTTATCACAGAAGTAGTTTTCCATGAATGATTACTGTTTTGCTCTTCAATCATACCCAAAGTGTAATTATGAACAGCTTAGAGACTTTTTGGTGCTGCCATGCAAACGCAAGCTGCAGTACATCACTTCATCTATTGACAAGGACCAGGTGCTGAGGGAAACATTTGACAAAGTCCAGACACTGCAACAGAAGAATGTGTTTCTCTTGGAAGATGAAGTACAGATTCGCCCAACTGTTTCATTTTCTGGTGGATTGCTAAGTGGCATGGCCGAGAACAACCGAGACTGCAAGGCCACTTCTATTCTAATCACTAGGTGATTGCAGTGCCACAGCCAAGCATCCTCTCGACAACGAGCGTGTCTGGTTTCTCCTTTTTGACACAGTACAACTGCTAAACAACTGGAGCTAAACAACTGGAGCTACATCTGCTAAACAACTGCATCCGCAACAACTGGATCAGTGAGAAAGGCCAGAAAAACAGTCTTGACAATGAAACAACGGCATCATTTGCAGACGTCAAGGAACTGTACGAGTCAAAGAAAGGCAGTATTCTGACGACTACTACACACACTCAATTTGCTGTCAACCCCTCAAATTTGCTGTCAACCCCTCAGAGAAAGACTAGCAGAAGAGTGCAGTCCTTTTTCAGACCTCTGTCAAGAAGGTCCAGTTGGCTGACTAATCGCAGCAGTTTGATAAGTTTTTGCTCCTATGTCTGTTTGTTTATTAAGGTGAATGTTTGTATGTTTGTTTGTTTGTTTGCATTGGAAAAGTTTTAACTATAATTCATTTTGTAAAGTCTAAAACTGCCGCAACTGACATTTCAATGAAGTGGCCACTAAGCTCATACAATAATACATGCTAAGTCCGGCTAAAATTGATATTTCAAAGCATTACAATGCTTTAAACGATTTAAAATTCACTGTAAAACCTTATTATACCTTCTATTGCTTTGAAGAAGTAATTTTTGATCAATTTTTCCTATAGAAAACGCTATGTTACTAAGAATGCAGTGGCCTCCGCTAGTGTAGTCAGTCATATGGCCGTGCACGTCCTGTTTATAGAAGTTCTTGTCCCATGCGCAAAATATTTAATTTAAACATCATTTAATTAAAAGGGACTCTAAAATTAGGTATAAGAAATCCTGCGGTCAGTAAATGTAAAATTTTCATTTATTTTTTTGTAAATTTTATTACAATCTTCTATAAAATAAATTTTCGGTCCAAGCTGACTCCATTATTAGGAGTTATCATTTGTTCATGCCCACGTTCAGTTCATAGCCTTCCTGACGTCGTTAAATTTTCCTATTTTTATAGGTTCGCCATATAAGCTATTAGTTTTGTTAAGAGGCCTTATTCAGATATTTTTATTTATTTTCATCAACGTTGCATGAATTACTTAACTGCTTTGAGGAATGCTGAGTTCTTAATGCAGCTTTCCTTGAGATTTAAATTACTTTCATTAAATAGAAGAGATTATCTTGAACCACAGGCTATAATCCAAATCGCCTGTATTTGGTCCCTGGTTTATTAAAACAATTAAGCACTAGCTGTGTTCACTCCAGCTTTAAAACCATAGTGAAGAGCTTTAAAATCATAACAAATTTACTTTCTTGCTTGCCAGCTAGTTGGACTCACATTATTTTTAAGTATCTTTCCCTCAACATCACTTGCGCCACTTCAGGGCATAATAACTGAAGGTGAGTCTCCATGTTAATTAAGCGCTAATATTTTGAAACTCTGAGAATTAAATTCAACGTTGAATATTTATACTAACACTAATTACTTTTGCAGCATAAATCAAGTGTTTTTCTTAACACTACGTTTGCTTTGCTCTCTCTATTGGTGCTACTTTCACACCAAGACTCGAGTCGAGCGCTAAATTGCAACAGGGAGCGTACCGGACTGGAGCATTGTATGGGGGTGACAGAGCCACAAGTGTGAAAAACTGCTCCATTAATTGCCAAACGAACTTTTGCATTTGTGTAATACTTCATTTTGATCTTTCATTTACGAGATTGCTGGTCCTGGTCAACCCAACTCATTTTCCTTAATTAAATACTCCTTGATGAATATGCTCAGACGTCTTCAGTGAACCTGAAGGCTCAATTGCGGTTTTTTCTTTTCCTTGCATAACTTATTACGAGTAATTATGCATATTTTGAAGAGAGAATAAGTAAATATTTTTTCTGGAATAACAAACACAAATTAAAATGTATCCTGTAATTTACCTACGTCATGAATATGAGTTAAGAGGCGGACCAAGGGTTCTCAGCAGTCGAGTGTCGGTTAAAGCGTCTAAATATGGAGAGTAAGCATGCCAGTCAAATTTCGAGTCACAACAAAAGTGGAACAAGCCCTTGGTGATGTCTTAGCGCCTATCAGCTGTCCGCCGAAGGTCACGCGGACCAAGCACGACGTAGGCGCTGACGGAGGAGCTGATGGATGTTGCTTGTGGTGGTGCGCTGCCACGTCTGCAGGCGGCGCTCAGGAGAGTTCAAGGTGCATCCCTGCAGCTCAAGGCGCTGCAGCTCGTCTCTTCATTTGTTGGCAAAGGTCATAAAACTGATATACGATGTATGTTGATAATAATTAAAAAAATGATGCGCAAAAAGTTGCTAAGCCTCTGAAGGCCTTTTCAAAAAATTGCTTGCTAGTTACATCAATTAACAATATAGCCATGGTATAATATATTACTATTGAATTTTTCCTGTCAGTAAATCTCTATCATACACACATTATCTTCTTAACTGCATTAGTTCACAGAGTTACACGTGAACGTTCACTGAACGTTCATTTAATTTTAATATTTTGAGTTGACTTAAGCGAAAAATGAATTACATTTGAGGTTCAAATTTATAAATATGAATTTTGGACCTGACAGAGGTCACTAATAATAGTTAAAATGAATTACTGAATAAAATAGCAGAAGTTATCTCCTGAGTTCATTGCTCTCGTAGTAGTGGAGAATCGCTAATGCTGATACAGAGAAATATAGATTATTGGCAGAATCTGGAAGGTTGAGCAATAGGGGAAAATAAAAACTAAGATATTAGGGGCTGAATGTGGGAGGGTGCACAGTGGGGGGAAATGAAAATTGCAATTACTAGTCACTGAATTGAGAAGGGTGTGCAGTAGGAGAATATAAAGCGTTTGTGTGGATGAGAGGGAAGTGACTGTTTTCTAAAATTGAGACTACCAAATAAATGAATGCAATGCCAAATGAAAAGATAATCGAAGCAATTAAAATCTTTGAATACTGAGCCCCTGAATAATTTCTAGCTAATGCTAAATGCCAAAAAAGCTTGAAACTGCACAAAATGGAAGTGTAATATAAATTATACAACTCCTTTGAAAACGTGTGTACCATACTATTTAAAAATATTTCAAATTTTTAGCCCTCCCTTGGTTTTGCCACGTGTAGGGAAAGAAACAGTTACGTTGGGCAGGACTAACATAAAAATTTCCTTTGTATCATGTGCCCATCGTAAAAGCACTAATATTCTAAATTTTATTTTATAAAGACTGAACTTGATGATGAACTTAGAGCTATAGAAATTTCAAGAATCCTGATGAAATATTCTCACTGGGGTCACACGTGATAATGTCCCCTAAACGGAGTGTAGGTAAGCAGTGTCATCCCACCATAGAGCGTCCCAACACAAATCTTCGTTAAGGAAGACTCAAGCTTGGAATTGAGTTGATAAAGAAGAAGCATTAGCTATCAAATATAATACAACTAAATCATAACATATCTTGGGAACACATACATTTACCAGTATTTTCATAGAACTATTGCTCATTATTCCAATTCAGTTTCACACTGTGTAACACAACAAAGACATGAAAAGGAACAGTCACCGACCATACATTAGACGTTTAATATTGCCATTAACTTACTATTTTCTCAGATGAAGCAGTTCTGATCTTGGAGCGTCCTAGGCGGGGGGTAAAGGTCTCTGGCGAAAGCAGAGGAAACCCATAGTTAAGCAATTATCATCGTTCCTGTCGTTAGTATGGTAAAAGCGAAGAATAAACTACTTTGGGCTTAACTTGCGAATCAAAAAATAAAGTATTTGAATTTCGGGGTACCAGCAGTCAGAAAAACTGCTCGGCAATGGTCTAAAAATGTAAATTGGTCTCGGTTCAATACATAATTCTGACCAAAGGACCGTCCCTGCCTCATCTCAGCGCTCTCTTTCTTGACATCTGGAATTATCTTTAGAAGTGGTAATGGAGAAATTCGAAAAGTTTATCAGAGTAGAAAAAAAGAGCAATGATATCACTGACGTTAATATTTCAATTTGGAAGATGTAAATTATATTATAAATTCTAAAAATACTCTTAGCTACGGGAATTTTTCCACAGAGGGAAATATTTAACAGTTTCCTTTCTTGCTGCATGTTACTCATTACTGCGAGAGCAAGCAACCTGCCAGCAGCTATGCGCATCGCAGCGACCTGTCACGTCAGCACATCACAGCAACTTGTTATGCTCAGCACATCGCAGCAACCTGTTATGCTCAGCACACCTTAGCAACTTGTTATGCTCATATCGTAGCAACTTGTCATGCTCAGCACATCGGAGAGACCTGTTATGCTCAGCACATCGCAGCGACCTGTCATGCTCAGCACATCGTAGCAACTTGTTATGCTCATATCGTAACAACTTGTCATGCTCAGCACATCGCAGCGACTTGTCATGCTCAGCACATCGTAGCAACTTGTGCTCATATCGTAGCAACTTGTCATGCCCAGCATATCGCAGCGACCTATTGCGCTCAGCACATCGTAGCGACCTGTCATGCTCAGAACATCGTCGGGACCTGTCATGCTCAGAACATCGTCGGGACCTGTCATGCTCTGCTCATGGGAGCTGAGTTTCAGGAAACCCTTGGAGGGAAGGAGGGAATAGCGTCGTTATTTCATACATTTTACGCATGCAGGCAATGGTCGGAGGCCAGTGGTTTTTCTGTTTTTCTGAAATGCATTATCATAGCTTTCTCCAGGGAAGGAATCACTTCCGTCGATTATCAGGCAACTAATGCTTATATGTAGTTCAGTAAACAGTGATAACAATGGTATGGTATTTTATTTATTTTTTTGCAGCAATATGGGTTCTCGTTTATTTCTTTTTAGGTTTCAGCAAATGCTAGTGAGCCTAAATTCAGTGATATAGAAAATATTAACTTTCAAGCCCACACTTATTTGAGTGCCAAATTAGTGACAAGTCAGTTAGTCAATCGTAAAGTAAGATTTTCTTTTTACCTGTTTACCATTCACTAGAAGTTTATCACACTGTGTGATCATACTTTAAAGTAACCAAAAAGAAAATCACTAAGACCACAAAATGAAATGTGCTGCCACTCGCTTTGGCGTCGAACGGAGAGGAGAACAAACCAGCGCTTCTGCGAAGTTCTCGGCGGGAAGACGATGCTTCCGCTGCCCCAGGCAGCATTTGTGACTCCGTTAGGTGATGCTCCCTCAGCAGTTATGTGTTCTGTACTTATATCATCGTAATCTATGTATGTAATGCATGTTCACTGACTTCAAATTATGCTATCGGAATCTATATTAAGCGCCTCGTAGTTTATTATGCCTCATTAAACTTCTCATGTTTAAATATGCATCATTCAATTTCTCGTTGACGAGCCCCGGACGTTATGGAATAAGTAGTTCATGGGTGCGTAACATTTCGTTTAAACTGTGTGTAAAAATTTATTCATTATTTTCTCTACCACATATGATAATTTTACAAAAAGAAAGTAAACCTTACGGTGTGATCTCATTAATTGGGAGAAAACAAGAATTCCATTCATCTTACCAAGGAAGAAAAGCCGAACGATTCAAGTTACTGACATCATTTCATTTGCCACGAAAAAGGTAAGGTTGTGAAAAAGTCATTAGAGGAATAAATAATTACGAAGTATTTCATAGAACTGTATTTTCCATAAGCGACACGCGAATACAAATACCGACAATTATTCAGTACTTAAATAATCTTAAATTTAGGAGAAACGTATGATATACAAGGGAAACTTGACTCAGAAAATCTTTCGTGAGTTACATAATAGTCAAAATAGACAAAAACGAACTATCATGAAAGTAACAACCACTTACGGTTAGGAAAAGTTTATTCGTAAACACAAATGAGTCCATTTCGTATTAAACCTTATAGTTGCAGGAACAGTCATTAAAATTTATAAGGGCGATCAGATAACTAGCTTCTGCCTGGTTCAAGCATTTTTGATTGGTTTTTGTGACAGTTGTACGTTGCCACCTGAAAGTAAGGAAATTTTTGGGTTACTTCAATTGCAGGCGATCTTTCAATGAGGGAAACTGGATCATTCCTGTGAAAGCTTAAGGCCATAAAAGAAAATGAGGTATGCATCTGGGGTACCCAAGGTACAAATTCAAGTACAAACATTGAAGTCTATACGAGTGATATACTATTTATAATCACATGAATTTTAGTGCAATTATCAACTCACAAGAATCACACAGTAATGATAGAATTTAATTTTCCCAACAGATCATAGGATCGTTAAATTACACTGAAAACCGAAAACATTGACGACACACAACAATCTTTTGATTATGTGAGAATTCTAACACGTTCGGTCTCCAGTGAGGGTCAGAATAACATCAACTATAAGCGGAGCTATGCATTCCTTATGCTAATAAAGGTTGATCTACAGATAAACAAAACTTAATATGCAAATGGCAACTAACCAGTAAAACACGAGATAAACTTCGCATATTAGGGACTAGATAAAAACATTCAACAAAGTTTGTTTTCATTGCACTCACTTAAGATACGTACGTACGTTAACTTCATTAAAAGCATCATCAAACTGATCAATAATCTGGTAATCATTCGTAAAACCTTCTCGTGGACTGATGTTCGCCACATGAGAGATCTACAGCAGATACATATACATATGAAAATGCACAATATCTTTAGAAGAATTTTTTTGCCTATCAGTTAAAGGGACACGTGATGAACTTAGTTCTTTATTTAAAACAAAGTGCGCTGCTCAAGTGTACAAGAGAAAATTAGAGAGTATTTAACTCCAGTTTTATCATATGCTGTAGAAAAATTTCGTTAATATAAATTCAATTGTCCTAAAATTTCTACTAACATTAAATACATGAAATTTATCGAGTGCTGACACTGTATCATTGACTGTCAACTACTACTACTTGCCAATAATTTGATCAATAAAAACAGACGTTACTAAAGTATACCGCCTAACGCAAGATTATAATACTCGTATTAGAGTATTGACTGAATTTATTTTCAACATTATGAATCCTCTGCTGTCAAAAACGCAAAAATAATTCAACATTACTTTCAGAATGTGTTACTTCTCTTGTCGAATAATTTTTGAAATGAAAAAAATCGAGTAAAAATCTATTTTCTGAGGCCGCTCTTGAGTGCTGGGATTACTTTCGCCAACGCTGGACTGAAGACAATTTAAGCATTTATTGAAAATGATTGACATCGTACTTTGAAATCAAAGTAAGATTTTACGACAAATGATCATATATTAGGAGCATAAATTGCTTAAAATTTCCATTGGTATGAAATCATATGGGTTTTTAGAAATCCAGAATGCTATAATAGTTTGAAGTATTATTTACGCCAAACATGAACACAGAGGGACAAAAATGTCAGACAAGAGGTAGCTCATTTCACGCGGGGTCCCAACCTCATATCGCAAGTACAAACACGAATTTAGGATCCTTGTATTAACGTGATTGAAACTGAGATTCATCATCAAACACCACCCGTAGAAAGCTCATTAATCAATTGCTTGATTATGATCTTAGTTTTCAAGCCAGGTCACAGCACTACAAACCATCATGAGTTCAAAAGTTGAACAGTAGCATAAGCGCTAAAAGTTACCCTGCGGTTATCAGTTTCTGGCATTTTTTGTTTTCCTTTCTTGATGACCGGCCGGAGAGAATCTGAATCACATGGTGCTGTTGAAGAACCATTATTATTGTACCCTGAGCTTTTACATCCGGTCTGATTTCCTCGAATTGGAGGCAATGAATTGACAATACTATTTCCTTGATTTTTCTTAGTGGAGAAAACAGCATCGGAAAAGTCTTTTAGTTTCTGAGAAAAATTAAACGTCGAAACAGCATCTAGATAGCGATTGGGAAGAGGTTTTCTTGCTGGGCTTTTGGATCTTGATCTTCTCCTTAACTCTGAAGTAAGGACTACTTCCCTCATTCTTGGCGAATGAAACTCGTGAGCCCAGCCTCCCGTGTAATGGAGATACTGACGAGCGTTGTTGTTGGGATCAGCTCTGTGGTTGTACACAGGAACAGTCGGGAAATCTACTCGAACTACCTTGTTACCTCTCACAATGTGGGATTCTTTGGGATAGTATGATTTTTTGGGTTCATGACCACTTTTTGTGGGAACAAGCAACAGAGATGAATCCTGAGGGTGGCGTCGCGGAGGAGGGGTAGGACCAGGGGTTTTCGTGGGTTTATTCTTCGGCATATGATCTCTGTACTCAATAAGTCGTGTTATTGTTTTTTGTCTGAGTGGTCTGTCTGGGAGTGCCCACGATGAAGGCGGTGGAAGAGGAGGCCTTCCATTGTCTCGATGTTTTGTTACTTCTGCAAAATGTCGATCTTTCCGACTTCTACCTTCTTCAGTTTTCTTCGCCACCTTTGTCTCACACTCATCTTCTTCTTCTGCTCGAAGAAGCAGAGCTGGTTGTCTCTGACGAAATTTTCGCTCGCTTTCAGTTGCAGAAATAATTTCACGTTCAGATATTAGAAGGCTGTTGGGACAACTGTTTCCATTCGGAGTTTGCTTATTTCTTAAATTCCTTGCTCCTCCATAACCAGCAACCATGCCGTTAGTTTCAGGAGTGCTTAGACTGATGATACTACTATAGTCGGGTGGGAGCAGCCCCCCGTTCAAAAGACTCATAGGCCCACTTTCGATTTCAATGTGAGTTATGCCTTCGTTGTCAGTCCGTTGGAGTAAGTTGAATGGCTGCGATTCATTGGGAGAATTTTCTTGAGATTTTACTTCTATAATATTTATATTTTCACACGAAAAACTCTGTTTTCTATTTGATCTCAGAGATCCTCGATTGCTACCAGTTTCGCAAATACTTCCTGTGCCACTGTCTTTCCTCACCGCACAATTTCTGAGAGAGTCAAACACATCATTGTTTGATTCAAAACTTGACAGAATATCTGCCCTACTATTACTTGAGCCATACTTATTAACATCAGACTTTCTATTAGTGTTGCGATATCTATCCAGATTATGTTTGTTTCTAGCTTTGTAGTAGTGAATGTAGAGGGTCTTGGCTGCATGTTGAGAGAGACATTCAAGAATGTGGGCACGAAGGAGGGCATCTGACAGAGACGCTTTGGCAACGAGCACGACTACCTTAGGATGGTTGTTGCTTATGTGACAGAAGAGGATGTCTCTCATCATGAACGTCGCTGCTGCTGACGAGCCCACAGCACCGCCGTCTGGTGACTGGCCAAAGAGACAAGAGATGACAGTTAGCTCGCTCTAATCTCTTAACTTATTCCATCTAATATCAATGATGTCTTTTATAACTTCAACCTCTATTTGGCGTTTTGGATAAGACTAAAAGGAGCAGCTTTGACCTAAGAAATCAGAGTATTCCCTCATTATTCATCGTTCATTCAAGATTCTGTTCACAAGCCTAATTTTTTATTAGGTGGTAGCATCATACAGTAAAAGGTTGATTTAATTTAGTTTAGATTTGAATGATTATGTACACAATGCAACATATAAGTATTTAACACAATAAATTTCATGATTTTAAACAATAATTTCCTATTCGCAATTTACGCATGAAATGTATCCTACATGATATTCAAGTTGAATTTATCTTCTCCATTGGTATGCAAGGATTTACGAAAAAATGTTTCTGAACAAATTGTACTACCAAAAATGTCAATACTCAGTAGACAAGACTATATTTATCCATTTTATAAACATTTTGTAGAATGTTTTTGGTTGCACAATATTTTACTATCACAAGCTGTTTGCTGTAATTTTTACTAATCGCTTTACAAATACCTCGAGGAAATTTCAGGAATAAAATTTTTCAACTGCTGAATAATTTGAAAACGTCAACTTTCAACTTCAAATACTTCCATTATATGTCAATAGGCTTGATATCAGGTGACAAATTAAGTCATTCTAGAACATCAATTCAATTACCAGCAAACCACATCTAAGTTTCTTTGGCAGTGTGGCAATGTAGTTCAAACCAATATACTGTTGAAATATGGAAATGCTTCAATTCACCAGTGCGATGAATTAGCTGTCGAGAAAATTTTTCGTGAAAGTTTATTCAGATATTTTAAACCTTCATTTTTCTTTCAATTGTTTCCATTTCAGCGGTGACATTCAGTGGAAAACGTCCCACACCATTTACAGCCACCTCCAGACTGATTATGCTGTTGGTACTCTCGTAGTGGTAAGCAGTTTTTTCTTTGCTTCTATGTTGCTTCCTTATACCTCAGCGTTTGTTTTATCAGGATATATAAACTTGCCCAAGAAAACATGCTACTAAAGCAAATGAAACTGATAAGTGGTTTCTTAGTCCTATTAATCGAGAAACATTTTCGATTTTCCGCGGCCAGAAGTTCATTTTGAGATGTTGAATACCATAGGAAACAACACAGTAAATAATGAATTACATTGCCCAAACACGGACTCATATTGAGATATTTTAATTCTAATACTGCAATTTACTCATTTTTTTCGACTTACGTTTGATTTACCAACAGCTTAACCCGCTATTATTCTCTTGGTTTGACAATGTTTCTCTGCAAGATTCTGTAATTAGCTAAAGGTTTGCGTTGAGTTGGAGACTTGTGATATGAGTTTCCGACAGAAATAGATAAGTGAAGCATTTATGTTTTTCTTTTACAGTTTATGGAGATAATTCCTCAGTATGAACTCGTACTCTCGATGATGAAAGATACGCTGAGGTACTCACCCGAGTGCCGTGAGTTCTGTCGGGCAGGAGGGTGGGTGTCGGGGCGCTGATGCCGACATCTGAGGCAAATGTAGCGGGAAATTAATTCTTCCCAAATGCACAATTTTTTCACATTATTGGGTTTAAACTCTAAAAATAACTGTAAATTCTAAAGTTTTCATTAGAATGCATCTAAATTCAATTACTTACAGCTTGTCTTAAGCTTTCATTCTACAAATCATATGTCTTCGAAATCATATTGGTGATATCAATAGCAAAAATTCTTGTGATTTTCAGCCGAGTAAAGAGTGCAAATTTTCCAAAATGAGATAAAAACTAAAATTCGATTGTAGTTACCAAAACAAAACGATCTATCCTCGGGGCCAGTTTCAGTTGATGATATAGCACGAGGCGTTCCGTACTGCAAGGGCGAAGATGCCACCACCCAAAAAATCCTTTTTCTATTGTACCGAAATCTCACAGCCGAGCTTGATTTTTTGGCTCTGTGAGCTAAGAAATCCTGTTCGCCGTTCAGGCACAGCTGGTAAGCGATACTGTTTGCCGTCTAATTTTGCAAACTTTGTACAGCGATTCCTCAAAATTTGTCTCTAGCATCTTCGCTTTTGGAGCACGGAACACTTCATATGTTTATACAATATTTGTTTAAAATAATTTTTTACATTCAAATTTGGTCCAGGGTTTTCCACCTATGAGCAAGAATATTTTATGGTTTGCCGACAAATTACCCCGAGTGTGCCATAAATTGATTACTTTCACCATCTAATGGAAGCATTCTCCGACTATACTCTTACCAGGCTACTTATGATGACACAACTTTTTTCAGCTACTCCTCTGGTATAAATGTCAATGCCTGTGTATGACATTGCCTTTCATTCACTAATAAAATCATCGCAGATGACGAACTAACCATTATGGCTTTTGTTGATTTGAGCTGTAGTTTCGTCTTCGCTCTCCGCGCCGCTGCTGGATGCTGTATCTTCTTTCTTGACGGTCCCTCTTGCGTCAACGCTCGTCATGCTGCACGCGTCGTTGTTGATGCTGGTGAGGGCATCAGTCAGACTGGAGTTAGCACCACCACTGCTTGTGCTTCTGATATTATCACACTGTGAGGATTTGTTATTGTGAATGCTATTCGTGCTGGAGGATGAGTTTTTACGGCAGCTACCAGACGTGTTCGAGTTGTTCCTTCCGGTGCACCCGAAGGTGGGAGACGAGCTGTCGCAGCGCAGCAGCTTGTCCAGACGAAGCACGTGGTCTCTGATCACCTGAAGCGAACAATAGTATGGAAAATGAATAAAATGTAGGGATAATACAAACGTAAACAGGGCATCCCACTAACAAGTGACGTAATTACATCTGTAGGGATTACAAGTGTTGGACTGATTAACACGAGTGCGTAATTTATGGAGCGTGAGAGAACTGAATATTATTAAGAAAGTGTGGAATTGGCTAAAAGCGATGCAAAAGTTTGATACAAGATAACTTATCCTGTTCGAATCAAAAGTGAGAGAAAGTTGTTGAGAAAAGGAATCAAATGGATATTAGTCAAATGTTGAATAAAAACGAGGAAAAAATTCATTAGTTTCAACACAAAATCTGAGATTTTTTACTTTTCACAGCATTTTTAAATCGCTTAGCAACAACATCGACAGGTATACGATAGACAAACGGCAAGTGCATAACAGGTGTACGACAGATATACAGCAGGTATACAATAGGTGTACAACCGACATACGACAGGTATACGACAAGTACACAAGGTAGTGCAATGTGTACGCTCGGTTACGTGAGTAAAGTTTGTTTACCTTAACTTCGGAGCTGTTGCAGCACTGCTCCTCACACACGCTGCCTGAAGACCCGTCAGAGTCTGACTCAAAGCCTTCGTCTCTTTTGAGGGGCACTAGCCGCAGCTGCTGCTCTGACAGCTGCAACTGCACACGACCAGCCTCCCAGCCCGCCTGTGCGTCGAAACAAATAGCGCCGCACAATGAACTGATTGATTATACGGGAGACAATGAGATATTAGAAAGTTATGTGATTCATTATATGAATAAGGATTTTAATAAATATTCACAGAGGGTATACGCAAGGGGAAAACAAATAAAAGTATAATCTTCCAGTTTAATTTTCAAAATAAAAAAAGGAAATGCAACGGTTAGACACAGAGACTTTGGAGGTACAATAAAATTTCTGGGATCCTATGGTGAAGAAGTGATCATGAGAGACACTCCCCAAATCCATGGGGATTTATTTGGCAGTTGTTCACTACTTTTGGTAGCTGGTGATTCCGGTCAAAAATTATACACAGGAGAGAGCTAGTGCAATAGTGGGTAGCCTTGATAAAGACTCTAGGGGCTTGTAAATTTGTTTTGTAAAAATTAAAACCTGAGCACAAAGTCCTGCAATCTGTTTGCGTGGTCTTTTAAGTTTTGTGTTGAAAACTGACAGGGTCGTACAACACTTCCCGGTGATAGAAAAATGATTAAATTTATATATAGACCATATATATATAACGGTGTTACAAACATTGAAGGGGATAGAAAAAAATTACAAAATTACTCAATTTCTCCAGCAGCAAAGGAATAAATAATACATTTTACTGAACACTGACCTCAAAGCTAATTAAAAGTTTGGTTATAGCAAAAGGTGGTACTTAAGAAGAAGATCATTGCCAATGATTGTATTCAGTGAGGGACAGCAGTTAGCATTCAGACTAGAGGGTTTGACACCTGAATGTGAAGGGACCGTAGAATGTAATAATCAAACTTCATTGAACACGAGTCTCAAATTTAAAATTTGTGAACTCAAGTGTTTCGTTACTAGAAGCATTAACATTAAGTTGTCTTATGCTAAATTGTTAGGGCGCATGAGAAATTGACTCGCTATAAGGCCGTGACAAGAGTGATGATCGACCTTCACGGCACAACATGACAGTCGTGGTCATTTGAAACACCGATTTCCATCACATGTTCTCTGACGCATACTAGCATTACGTATAATTATTCAAATATTCCTATGACGAAGTTATTAGCATTAACAAAATCCAAAACCCTGGATTCGCACTCAGTGTATTTTGATTTTTGCATTCCAGAATGAAGTCCTCCAACTATCAAGTGTTTATGAATACTGATAATCATAATTATTCCAGTCTCCGGCCAGACCCTTTCTCCTCACCTTCCTCAGCTCCTGCGTGGAGTCGGAGGCAGCCCCATTTCTGACTCCGCGGAGGACGGAGTCGATCATCTTGGAAATTCCGGCAGCGGACTGACTGCCCTCGACGCTTCTCCAGCCATGATAGAACGTCTCGCACACGAACGGCGTCGACGTAGACATTTTTACCTGTGACTATGTCTTGGTAGATCTTTTGAAATTCGTGAAAACCTTGCTACCGTATTCGAGAGAAGTAACTCACGTGGGGAGCAGATTTTAATTAATTGGTTTGAATGAAAACGGTTAAACCTGTACCGAATGTATCATGGATATCTTCTGTTTTTCCCGATCTTTCTTTTCAGTTTACCTCTAACCTAACTTTCCGTAAGGGTGTTTAAAATAAGGAATAGAAGTATATGGAGTTTCTCAACTTAGACGAGTACAGAAAATTAGAAATTCAAGACTTAGAAGAGAACTGCTCTCGGTGTACAGTGAAGTGGTGTAACTTAAAAATTCATTTCCACTTTTTAAGGTGCACAAATTTGTTTGCAATCGTGTTTATAGATATATCATGGACGTATCATTTTTGAAATATTATTTCAATGCAATTTATTGGGAGATATTTTATGTCAAATCCATTTCTACTAGATTTTTTTTCATCGCCATTTTTAATCAGCAAATGGCCGGCTCTTCTTGATTTCATAAGCGTAGTAGGCCTTCGTCGTTAGCAAAAAAATCTGAAAGGAAAGAAAAAAAGCTTATTACAATCGACGGCAGCAGCGCTAAAAGGAGAACTCCAATTGGAAGAACTCATTGCTTCTTGTATTGAATTTCTAGAGTGAGGCTCATGAATGGAAACAGAAGAGGTTTAGCTGAAATTGCTCAGCTGGTGTCTGAGCTTCGTTCAAATGAGCGACAACGAACCTAGTTTTCTTTCTTTCGAACTGTACCCATTCAGCCGTCAAGAAATCAAACATTCAATTTTAATTTAACACACGAACATCACACTTCATCATTACCTTAACAGACTTATTTAATAATTTATGATTATTGGCTTAAGTACAGACAGGTGTTCGGAATACAGGTAGTTACAAGTGTGCATCATTCATCTCCTAATCATTATTCTGAGCCTAGTATGATAGTTAAGCGATAGAACCTCATTTGATATTCCTTAAATGTGTGCTCAGATTTCTAGGCTCGTAATGGGATTATAAAGTTGAATAATGAATATTTTAATTAGAATTTTAAAGAATGTAAATGCATAGGCGTGTAAAAATCAAGATATACAAAGAAAAGTGTGATATTTGATTAATAGAATCGATTTTAAAAAATATTCCTCTCACAGCGTATGCCCTGTAATGAAATAAATCACTCATAACATACAAGAATTGTTCACTAGCTCCTTGAATTTGCTAACTTTACATCAGCAGCTCATGCTCTGGGCTCTATGCGCTAGCTCGCTGCACAATATCCGCATGTGTCTATATCGTATTAAAAACTACAGAATAGCAGCAAAAGCTAAATAGACGAGCGTATATACTATTCACAATATAGTTTTAAAGACTGGAGGAGAAAAATTATTTTTTTTTGCAATGTTCTTGGTTTTGTTGAGAACGGAGTAAGTGTAATGAAGAGACACAGAATAAGCAGTGCAGCAGATACCAAGCGCAGAAACACAGTCTCCAGCAGCACAGAATATTTCATCGCCGTGTGAGAGACTTTATGTCTTGTGGCAGAACAGACACACGGCCAATCACAATCGAGGAATTACTGTTGACATTTTACCAGAAGTAAAGTTCATCGCTATTCTTCAGAAGATTTCGATAGCTTCCTAGTTCAGGTGCGAGGTCATTTTTACTGAGAAAATAAAATGAGACCTCAAGAGTCCGCTGATGTCAGGCAATAGCGCACATGAAATGAACTGCGCTGGTCTCCCTCCACCTTCACACCAACGCTGCACTTCTGCGTAGTTTTTACGCCTTCATACATGGATTCATGTTTGGTTTTCCTAAGAGTAGAATTCTATTTTTTGTTCTTTTTCTCTTAAAAACTGTTACATAAATTCTGTTTTTGTAAAACCACTGTGGTAGAAAGAGTTTGCTTTAATTCGGTAAGATTAACATATTAACTTCAATTTTTCTTGATTTATGACATTTCGTCACCCTAAGCGAAGTTGCCTCTTTCTCTTGTGTGAACTTGTGGAAAAACATCTAGCCAAATGTAGGAGATAGAATTTTGACATCATTCGATTCCATTATCCTAGTGCCAGTTCTACACTTTGTCCTCTCATGAGTTCTGAAGGGACAATTTCTTATAATCAGCTTTAGACGGCGGCACACCAAAAGGGTCTCAGAAAAGCACCCCTCTCCTGCTGTAACACCTAAATGCAACAATAATTTGGACTGACTTTCCATGTTACCACCCGCTGCATTGTTGGTTATTTGTGCGCAGAAATGTTCTCGGACGGGAAATTCAAAACGCTAGTACAAAACGTACCTTCAAATGTTTTGGGAATTAACGCTGGAGAAAGCTCGATGGGATTCATTGTATACTGTGCACATTTGTCCTTCGTTTAGGAGGGTAGCCGTAAGAAAAGTACTGCTACGACTTCCAGTGAAAACGTCTTCATCGTCTTCTTGATAAAAAATTCTACCAATAAATAATGAAAGAACATTGACAACAAATTTTACACCCATAGATTTATTGTGAAGAAGCCTTGGCTTAGGTAGGCAGTTCCAACCCCCTTAATTGTGTGTCAGCACAGTCAAGCTATATGCTCAGTCCATAGGTTGCAGGACCGGTAACACTTTAAAATACTCTGAGTAATATAGTATTACAGTAAACTTTTTAAACATAACTTTGAGTAATGATGGGACTGGGAAATTATCAGTATCACTGCAGCAAAGTCTCAGGGTGACTCCTGGGAAAGATTACAATCTACAACTGCCGTGGTACATGTATTTTTACTAGTTCAATTTCCAAACATTTTCATTTTTTGTAACGTAAATTCAAGAACGCATGTGCAAATTGAACAAAGCAAAATACAAGAATCCCAAGTTCATGACATTTGATTGCAACAAAAATCTTTGGCAAGGGTCAGAGCTTGTCGAAAAGGCTGTCACGTGACTGTTCCCTCCTGAAAAAATCGTCAAATTCTGCAATGCAAAGTTCTCGAAGACAACAAATGAAGCGACCATTTTTGGCACCTTCAG
>VCRD01001141.1:126406-149293 GCA_006783055.1 Trinorchestia longiramus
GGCGCCGCACAGTATCTTCAATGTGCCTGCTTCATGTCTGCCCTCTCCAAAACTCACACCTCTCCCGGCGAAAGTTGAAGACCAACAACTGAGGTATTTTCTTCAGAAGGATAAGATTACTACATTTGATGCTTTCAAACCTGAACGTAACATGCAAAAGCAGTACAAGAACTTGATTATTTCAAGATCGAAAGAAAGGCTTGTGTGTTTATTCATGACCGACAACTTCAGTGAATGCAGCCTGTCTGTGATTGTCGAAAGCAAGCCCACTTTGTGTACCCCACTAACGCTCGGTGCGTTCAAGAACGGCATTAGTACCACTGTTTAAGACATTTCATCCCAGCAATGGTTTGAGATCGTATACTCAGTTCGACGAAACTGTGCGCTTGGCAATGCACTATAACATCCCGTTTGACAAAACGATCCAAAATATTGTCACTCTTCTTCAAGCTCACACAGCAGCCTGTGTCGACACCGAGAAGATGAAAAAGTTGGTATTTTTAACACGTCAGTTGGAACTTTTATTACAGAAGCAGTTTTCCATGAATGATTATTGTTTTGCTCTTCAATCATACCCAAAGTGTAATTATGAACAGCTCAGAGACTTTTTGGTGCTGCCATGCAAACGCAAGCTGCAGTATATCACTTCATCTATTGACAAGGACCGGGTGCTGGGGGAAACATTTGAAAAAGTCCAGACACTGCAGCAGAAGAATGTTTCTCCTGGTAGATGAAGTACAGATTCGCCCAACTGTTTAATTTTCTGGTGGGGTGCTGAGTGGCATGGCCGAGAACAATCGAGACTGCAAGGCCACTTCTATACTTTGTGTCAGGATGAAGTCGCTGCACAAAGGACCTAGTCTGATGATTTCAGTGGAATTGACATTGACTGTCCCAAGATGTTCCATCGTCTGGCAAATGTTCTATTGAATGGACTCCACAACCTAGAGAAAGACCAGCAGAAGAAGGCAGTCCTTTTTCAGACCTCTGTAAAGAAAGCCCGGCTGGCTTACTAATCGCTACAGTTTGGTAGATTTTTGCTTCTATTTCTGTTTGTTTATATGCGTGAATGTTTGTATGTTTGGTTGTTTGCATTGGAAAAGGTTTATCAATTTGTAAAGTCTAAAACTGCAGCAACTCGGCTTTCTATAAAGTGGCCACTAAGCTCATACAATAATACATGGTAAGTCCGGTAAAAATTGGTATTTCAAAGCATTACAGTGCTTTAAACTATTTAAAATTCACTGTAAACCTTATTATCCCTTCTATCGCTTGAAAGAAGTAATTTTTGATCAATTTGTCCGATAGAAAATGTTACGTTACTAAGAATGCAATGGCCTCCGCTAGCGTAGTCAGCGATATGGCGGTGCACGTCCTGTTTATAGTAGTCCTTGATATTTGTATATATATATGTATATATATATGAATATACATAGATTTATATATACAGGGTGGCCCATAACTAGGGCACCTTTTTAAAACTAATATAGCTATAAATCTACAAATGGTAAAGAGATTTAGTTAATTTGGAATGAATGAGGAGATTTCAAAGATTTTTACCAGCGTATCAAGTCTACCGACAATCACAACATATTGCCCAAAAATCATAAAATCCACCCCCAAAATGAATCGCTACGCAATGGAACAACGAGCAAAAATAGTGGAACTTTACTTCCGATGTAATTGTTCGGTTACTGCAGTTCAAATGAATTATAGGAATATTGATGGCATTGAAAGAAGTCCTTCGAAGAAATGCATAAAAAACTGGTATTGAAATTGAGAGAAACTGAGACGACAGCAGACAGACAACGTTGTGGCAGGCCACGAACCATACGACCTGGTGCTTCAATTCAGCTTGTTGCAACGATTGCTGCTGATTTAGCCAAAACGTCAACTAGGAGACGTTCAATCCAACTGAGAATGTCACGTACCGCACTGCAACGCATTTTGGTAAAAGATCTAAAGTATCATCCATATAAAATTCAATTAACTCGAGAACTCCATCCTACGGACTACTAGAAGCGATTAGATTTTGCGAATAGATTTCTGCAGTTTGCAGGAAATGAGAACTTTGTAAAGAATTTAATAATGACTGATGAGGTACATTTTCACCTCAATGGTTTTTTAATAAGCAAATTGCAGATTCTGGGCTTCAGAAAATTCAAAAGAAATTCATGAACGTCCACTTCACTCAGCTAAAGTAAGAGTATGGTGTGGCATCACGTCTTCGAGGATCGTTGGACCATATTGTTTTGAAGATGCTAATGGTGATGCAATTTGTGTTAGGGAAACCTGTATAGACAGATGATTCAAGAATATTTGATACCTGAAATTGGAGATAATAACAGAGATTACATTTTTCTAACAAAATGGAACTACAGCGCACACCGAAAGAAACAATGCAAATGTTAAAAACAATTTTTTCAAACAGAATAATTTTTCGTTTTGGTGATTTCCGTGGTCGCCCCGATCTCCAGCTCTAAGTGCTTCTGATTTTTTCTCTGGGGATACTTAAAGGGAAATGTTTACATTGAAATGTCTTATAATTTACAGCATCGAAACTAAATATCATTCAAGAGAGCAACAACATTTCACCAGAGACATTAAGGAAAGTTATGAACAGCACCGTTGAAAGAGCACGCCATTGTTTGACCCTATAATAGAGGTCATTTAAAAGATATTGTATTCCATAGTTAAACGTATTTCATTGTTTGATTTATAAATTTATATTATATTTTGAAATTTCTTTTCTTATTCTGAATTAACCAAATCTCTTTACCATTTTTAGTTTATATCTATAATAATTTTAAAAAGGTACCTTACTTATGGGCCACCCTGTATATCTATATGTATGTAGATATCTCTATACATATATCTATATATGTATATAGGTATCCGTATATATGTATACGGATGTATATATGTATGTACGTCATTGTATATAAGCATATAAATGAATACATACATATATATGTGTATACCAGAGTCGCCTGTTATATATGTATCTATTATATACATATGACAGAAGACTGGTCTAGATCCTTGCACCATAAGATCCCGCTTAAGTATGCCTCCATACACACTAATAACCAAATGAACAGAACTATGATAAAATAACATCCAGCTTCACATATGTATCGCATCACGAGTCCCAAATTAAAACTACTTGACTCAAAAAATCTACTAAAATGAAACGGCGATAAATGAAGCAGTACAAAAAACTACTGCCTCTTTATTGTCATATGATCATAGCCCACACAGGCTGTGTAGCAAGAGCTACAATGATAACCAAAGGGCAATAGGTACTGCCCAACAGCAGACATGACAGCAAAACACACATTATCGTACCAAAGAACAAACTCGCAAGCTCTGCAGCTAAAATGGAAGAGAAAACTAGAAAATTGAGTCGAGGGCGCGCTAGCTGACACGATCAAGGCCGTTGCGTCTGCCTAACGCGTGTAGGTCAGTCACCGACCCATGGCAGCGTCTAACTCGTCCACAAATAACTGCTAACAACGATGTGGTCTGGCTCAGTACCGTACACTCCATTGGTCAATTTCAGATATGATGATATTCTTTGAATGGTATTTTTCGTTGTAATCTATGAATAAATGTGAGTCTTAATACTTTTAGATTAGATTGGTGATATATTCAGCAAGAAGTCTAGCGAATGGACAATTCGCTTAACGTAAACACATTTTATTCAGTTCCCAGTAAGGAATGTAACTTCTCGTATGAATGAAACAATGCTCTTACTGCTGTACCAATGAGTAAAACTCTGCATCGTGAAGGCTTGCTGATTTACTCCATATAGACACCCGAAAAATTAGTTTTCTCGATATATTTTAAACTGTGCAAAATGACAAGACAAAAGCAGCACTCGAATAGCTGAATCATGCGGGTTTGCATTTCATAAAAGTATTTAACACGCATAACTTGTAAAGAAAATTTAAACTTTTACGGATCATTATGTACATTTATGAGCTTTAAAAATGGGGCGTAATTTAGTTTGGTCATTTCTTGAGAAAGTTAAGCTCAATGTGATGTACTAGGGAATACTAACACGTGTGCTAGAATACCAGAAAATACTTACATACTCGTGCCTGCTAGAATACCAAAGAATTCTAATACGCACACACGAAAACTGAAGAATACAAACACACATGCTCAAACTGAATCGAATAAAAGTTCGAAGCCACAAAGCTTTTTTACAACGTCTGAGCTCCAGGGGAAAGCTCCACTCAAACAAGCTGCAACAATTCAATAATAAATAATAAAAACGTACACAGTACTAGGTTAGAAGGGAGAGAAATAAATATTTTGCGTAAATTCGAACTGTATTCTCGAGGGTAGTAATACCTGACATCCTGCTCATATCTGCTGTGTGCTTCTGCAGTTGTGATCATAATCTGACTCACCATGGCTAACGTTTCCTCATGTAGTATTTCTTTATACTAGTAGCAAGAGAACCATTTAAAATTTTATCATAACCTGGCTGAGAGGAAATGGACAAATATAGTTTGGTCCATTTTTTGTCCTATGCGAAACAAGAACCTAAGGTTGAAACGGCCATATGTGAATTACGGGTATGAGGAATTAATTGTTTACAAATATTAATGATACTATAATTATTAGATGATTAATAAAGCCAGACTTATGAACAAAATTTGTAGCCTTTGTATTCAAAAAATATCTGAACCATTTCATGTTAGAAATATTCAGAGGTATCAAAGGTTTTTAAGAGTCCCAATTTGTGAGATGGCAGAACTGAACTAATGTCATGGCAGTTGGGACAATTTCGATCTTAAAATCTAAAACATATTTACTTATATAATAGACAGTATATCTCCATCTCTGTCTATCTCTCTATCCCATTTCTTCCTATCTATAACTGAAAAAAAATATTGAACTGAAATCAGAACGAGTATACATGCATTATAAGCATTATATTGTGAATATCAAAGGCCTTGGTAAACCGTACAATGTGACATTTTTTCAAGTTGTTAGCCTTCTTTTCCTACACGGCCATAATATCGGTCGATAAGATACAGAATGATAGTTTTGTGTACAGTCATAAAAAAATATTCAGGTTCTAATAGTGCCACGGCTAACACTGAAAAATGTATTTTATTTTATAACTCCTTAATTTTATCACTGTTAAATCGTGGATTTATTCGGGTACTATCTAAGTCATGTTATCGATAGGTAAGATACATAATGGAAGTTCTGTATACCAGCACATTCATGAAAAATATTAATTTAAAACACAATAATTCATCGTAAATCTTTAATGTATTCGTCTTAATAATCCTTTCAGATTAATCTAATCTAAACCGTGAAATTTCCACGGGAACTATCTATTACGTAAAAAATATCACTGTATTTATTACAGAACGTCACAGCGTTAACAACTGGTTTATCTGAAGAATTAATCTAATTCTGTACAAAACTTAGAGGCAAGGAGTGTGAATCTGTCAAACTTTCCAGGTAGATTCGAGCGCTACAACTTCAGCTGACTGGAAGTTGCTTGTGCTTTGGTAAAGTCGTCTACTGCAGTTATAACAAGCCACTGGCAAAAGTTTGTGCTCATAAAAGTTTTCTTAGTTCAATGATTTCGTTTGAAAAATATTTCTAATCTCCTAAGTTTCCTTATTGCTCATTACAGTAAACTTTATAACTATACTAAGAGTCGAGGTTGGAAAAGTTGGATACAAGATGCATGCGCACACAACTACATGTTTGATCATAAGTGAACTAAGTATCATTTAATATTTGATATACAAAAAAGGAAGAAATGAAAGAGAAATATCTAATATTGAAACATTTATCACCGAGCTATGGTTAAAAGAAGATCAGAATGGTGAGGAAATCTGTTAATTAGATATCGGCTGGCACAGCTTGACCTAAAAAGCAAACACTGACTTCTGATCGGGTGGTTGATTACTTCATTTGGAATATTCACAAGTAATTTCTTGACTTTACTTCATCAGTCTGGAGCAAAATAATACAACATGATATGCTATTTAAAGTTAAGTTAACAGACACTGGAAATTGAAGCACATCATGTTGATCGCACGCTTGTGAGGACTTTCTGTGTCTACTGAAGCATCAGCCACATTTACAACTGCAGCTTTAGTTGCGAAACTACTGGACGGAAATGAAAAATGCATTTCCCTTCCTCCACGAAGGGGAAACTTTCAACGAACTCTCAAACTCAACTAACAAGTAGCAGGCTACCCAATTTAAATTCATGACCTGATATATGGTTCTGGTAGTATATCCATTTCAATTTTAGTAGACAATGCGATCATCAGTGGAACTTACGGTTAATTGAAGGAAAAAATCAGATTAGGTATCTTGTATGCTCTGTCGCCGAAGAAGACTGTTTCAGAAATTTAAATAATTCCGGAATGACAAATTCGCTTCTTTGTAAATTACAGAGTGTCCCAAAAAAGATGTATACATTTTTAAAAGGCTCTAATTTGAATACCACTGGTGTACATAAGGTATCAACGTATTCTTGATAGAAAATAAACGTTAGATCTTGCTCTCTTGAATGAGACCTGTTCCAGCCTCTTAGCAATAGTAATATTCAAACTATAGCCTTTTAAAAATGCATACATTTTTTGGGGATCCTCTGTATGTTGAAAGTCATATAATATATTATGAAGTTCTTTTAGAAGTGTCAGAATTTTCTCTGAGTAAGAAACTGTGTAATAGAAACTAGATACAAGAAACTAGATACAAGGAACTAAATACTAGAAACTAGATACAAGAAGCCAAATACTAAAAATTAGATACTAGAAACCATGTGTTAAAAATAGATACCAGATACCATAAACTAAATACTAGAAACAAGATGCTAGAAACTAAATGCTAGAAACTAAATACTAGATACTCAATACTAGATACTACAACTACGGACTACCTACGCTGCAGAGACTCAGTCTGTTTACAGTGTTTGAAAAAAGTCCGATTCTATAACATTTTTTCACACGAATAGTTCATAAAAAAAGATCCAAAAAATTACATCATTTGAACTCCAGGAAATGTGCACACAACTCAATTTTTTTGCAGCAGATCGATTCGTTCAGTGCACCGACGT
Source organism: Trinorchestia longiramus (assembly GCA_006783055.1). Lineage (NCBI taxonomy): Eukaryota > Metazoa > Arthropoda > Malacostraca > Amphipoda > Talitridae > Trinorchestia > Trinorchestia longiramus. The sequence continues at coordinate 133,512 of VCRD01001141.1, forward strand.
ATACATACAAATCTGCGATTGCAGAATTTTTTCGGAGTGAAAGAAAGGCCTGTCACGCGCCGCAATGTCAACACAACCAGCAGAGGAGAGCAGGCCGATGTAGTGATGCCGTTCCATTCTTTCTCTTGCAGCGGCGACCTCGTAAATCAAATTTTCTGCAACAGTGACCGCACTCAGAAAACTTTTTACATAACGCAAAATTTATTCAATTGATTGGAACCAAGTGGATCACTCCAGTTCAACAAACGAGAGCTGTAAAGACTATGCTCTAGAATTTCAGCACGTATGAATTTCTAATGTTACATACTATTGGAAGAAAATTTCTACGAGTATAAGTACTTCGTATATTATTAGGTAAAACAATAATTAGTGACGTTCATTTGCATTGGTGAGTGAGAAACTACTGATTACCATGCAAAGGTAATTACTTAAGTGAGAATTTTTCCGTTTGAGCTCACTGAGATGCAGCGCTCCAGCGGCCTGAACCTAACAAGACTACGCGAGTGTTGGTGCGTTGGGAAATATCTTATGACAGAGAGAATGCAAATCTTAATTTACTGACCAGACGCAGCATGAACAATGCAGCATGTTATTTCGGTGCTGTTTTAGCAAAATTATGCATAAGCACGTGCCAGGCTCCGACATCAGCGCCTTCAGAAAACACGGGCGAAAGATAAGTCGTAGCTGAGTATGTAAAGCATATCAGTACGTACATATGCCTTGCATGTATGTATATACTGTACGTATGCATGTACGTATGTGTGCATGTATGTACGTAGGCATGTATGTCAGTATATATGTGTAAGTCTGAAGCATTTAGGTTCCTACAAAATTTAATACGAAATTTTCTTATTTATTTTTTAATAGTAAATACTGTATGAAACACAGCGCTGCTTTTCAGTGTACTCAAGTTTTAAAGTTTATGCTTCAAAATTATGTAAGAAATTTTTCGTTAGATATTATAAAATTATTTGGTGTAAGTAGGAGCAATGCATGCAGCGCAGTCTGACACAACGTCTTTTATCACGATATTTCAGTTAGCCGTGCCACACTAAAGAAGATCACTTATTCATGCTTCCCTACAATTCAGATACTGACACTTGAGCTAATAAGAAGACAGCCTTTAAAAACAAATAAGCTAAGGGATATATAGTTTCCTGGTACTACTGCCTCATGTCCTGACGAATGAATGAAAAATAGAATACTTTTAGCAAGAATCCAATATTTAGTCCAAGTTACACCATGTGAAAAAGAACGTCGTACATTGATGTGATTTTAATGGGGTCCAAATGAATGCTAGTCAGATTTTTATACGTACACCCATGATTTGTACTACATCATGTAAGCTTTATTTAATTTTCAAATTAATTTTGAAAAATATTTCAGTCGTTAAGATTATTCTAGACAAAAAGATTCCCCTTCAAAAACTATCTCACCAAACACACGCAGTAAATCCACATAATGCTCAGTTTATTGTTCTCGGAAAATTCGGCAAATCATGTTCATGCAAGCGACGCACATTCCAAAGACCGACAGTGAATGCAGCAGTTTACGCATCTGAGAAGCAGAGCGGCATCAAGGGGTCACGTGCCGGCTATACTTGCATCGTTACGAGGCGTCACGCGCTTGTTTTGATGCAGGCGTCACGCGTTTGTTTTGATGTAGGCGTCACACGCTTATTTTGATGCAGGCGTCACGCGCTTGTTTTGATGCAGGCGTCACGCGCTTGTTTTGATGTAGGCGTCACACGCTTGTTTTGATGCAGGCGTCACGCGCTTGTTTTGATGCAGGTGTCACGCGTTTGTTTTGATGTAGGCGTCACACGCTTGTTTTGATGCAGGTGTCACGCGCTAATTTTCATGCAGGCGTCAGGCGCTTGTTTTGATGCTCGCGTCATGCACTTTTGATACAGGCGTCAACGCGCTTGTTTTGATGAAGCTAGAGAGGCTGCAGGTAAGCGAGATGTGACGAGCTCGTCAGCAACGCAGACGCCGACAGAATGTGAAAATTATGGATTTCTCAACGGGCTTGCGTAGTCCAATAAAGATATTTCTTCCTAAAAGAATTTTAGACTTTTAGGTCTGATGAAATTTTCATGTTGAAATGAACTATCATACATAATTTGGTCGGATAGTCATAACTTTGCGTTAAATTTCAATGTGTCCCGAAATGCATCACTGAAAATCTGCAGTATGTTGTAGGCAGATATTTTCATTTTTCAACGATAAGTACTTAAGAAATATGTAGCCTAAAAATGCAATTTAGAATAGTCATGAAACATTGCATCAAATATTGCCTGTAGCACTGCTTCAGACGGCAATACTATTGCTGCCAATGTTATTGATCGATAAAAACTGCTAGTGCTATCATTTGTCGACTATACAACGCCCATATTTAAATAGCCTAGTTCAATATTGTTGACGTTAGCGATGACTTTTAAATAAATAAACAGAAACACGTAAGGATTGGCTTTATCGAATGTTAAAGAAAGCATGCCTCTTAGCCCAACTATCTTCTCACTTCACCAGAACTGGACGGTCATAGCGTGTTGACTGGAGCTCATCAGGCTTCATGAAAAGTGAAGAGAACGAAAAATGTCCCACAAAGAGGAAGTGAGAAGACTCTTACGTAGTTGCTGACTATAAAGCTATTTAAAGTGTACACGAACAGCATGACCTTCTGAAACTCGTATGTAGAGTGAGTGTGAAGAAGCAAATTTCCTGGTGTGACCACCAGCCAACAGATTGAAGAGCTTCAACACAGGTGGCCTGCCGCGAAGTGTGCCTCAATTGTATAAAAAATATCTCTTAAAGAAGTTGACCTTCCCGGTCCTCATATGCCGCCTTCTTTGGCACGTCAGGCCTTGCTAGATCGCCATTCAAACGAGCGTTGTGCTGATCAGGGCTACGAGCTCTGATGATCTCAGTAATGAAGTTCATGTGCTGTTCACTTTGAAAAATATTCCAGATTGTCTACCACAATAGTAAAACTAAGATGCAATGTGGGTATTTAAACAAACTTTAGTTCTATCATTTCTCAAAATTAAGGATAATTTTCTCTCTACAACATCAGGCCGGATGGAGATTTAGGCATAGAAGAGAGAGAACACAAAATTAAGGTCATGTGACCAGCAAAACGAGTTGAAGGCAAACGCTAACTTAGGCTGAATGAATCATTCGTAAGTACATGATAGGCGTTATGACAATGTTAATGAAATATTAGTTCTGCAAAATATGTACATAGATCAGGGAAAAAAGATGGTCTGTTAGGAGCTGACACTGCAGAAATCATTTAGAAAGGAAAAGTAATTTTCCTCTTAGGCCGTGGCCTTGAGCAATAAAGTGTAGTTGCATATGCCTTCTATGCCCGCAAGAAATATTACGTCACATTCGCACATGAAAGAACTCCCTCGAGCATCTCAAAAAACTTCTGACATGTTCATGTAAAATGCTGCGAGAAAATAATACGCTCCTGCAACTACGCAGCGATGCAAGATGCTGTCGGTGGATTTTGTGAACGCAAACACGGCACACATGACAGGCAGGTCTACGTGTTGATTCTAGCGATCACCAAGTGTACTAGAAGGAAAACTTCACACTCACTTGTCATAAATGGAAGGGAGGGCAAAAATTATTTATTTACACTTCACAAACATGGATGAATTTACCTTGTGCATAAATCAAATGTTAATAATTGGCTTCAGAATGATGTGTACTAAAATCCAAATTGGTGTTTACTGCGACCCCTCAACTTTCCTATTGTTAGTTGAAATTAGTTACTACACGTTATAGCTTTCTTTGTTTTCAAACAGAATAAATGAGCACAGCTTCCAGCCGAGTTTGCTCTCAATCTACGGAAGCTCATGTAATAGCTTTGATGTGTGAGTAAATGAATTGACACAAACTCACCTATTGTGTTCGGTCAACGATCGCCTCACTTTAAATCTGAAAGGAAAATGGCACAATTAAAAATTCAATTCTACGATGGTACAGATCAAATTTAGTTCTATAATACAAAGAAATTATTGTAAAACAAAAGTAGAGATTCTCATAGGAGCGTTAGGAAAGATTTTCAGCTCTCATAGAAGAAATTCTTATGAACTCTCAACGATTCTTTTAATAAAAGAAATTTCAAGCTCTGTACGTTGGTACCCAACCAATAAACCTGGAATAGTTGTCAATATTTAAAGTTTTCCTTACATTCGAGTGCACCACCAAAATTCTGATTCCGAAGCTTTCACTTGACTAAGTAGCACTTAACAGAGATCGATTGCTTCACCAGAATATGGGAAGGCATCGACAACCATTGGAGCCTAGAAAACTTATTGAACTTGCAAACACGTTTTCGAAAACTCATTGAGTATGCATAGTTTTGAATATATTCTCTTCCGAAAATGCCTGAGAGAAACAAGAAACTTCCCAGTTGCCTGACTATTTCACAAGCGACCTGTATTATGATTCTCATTTCAGAGTGTGGGAAGCAAAAAGGAGTGAAATTGACTGCCAGAACGTGCATTCTTACTCTTTTGAGTGGAATTTAATTTCATGATTCTATCACAGGAGGAAATGTACCAGCAAAGGCTAGTAATAGGATTGTTTTTGAAGGTAGAGTAGAATAAGAATAGAAACGAACCGTTTGGTCCATTCTTGGGTTGCTATTTAAGTCCCATACCGTACTCGATCTTCCTCTCTTGGGAATACATCACGGCGATTTACACGACAAAAGCAGAAATTCCAACAGCCTCAAACCACCCAGAGAAGCAGGACAGTAGTCCGATGATGTGACAGTGTTATATCTCACTGTGCAGAGATAGAGACAGAAAACGCTTTAACAAATTCAATATTGGAGACGGGAAAACTCACTCATAAACAGCAAGCAATGGTCGCACATGAGTGAGCGCACTAGCAGAAAATCAATCGCAACTAAGGACCGAACATGGCTCTTAATTTCACTTTTCCGGCAATGTTTATCTTGTCAGTAACTGTGGGTTAGAAGATGTCTTTATGTTTTGATTTATCACTGAAGCATTGTTGTAAAATCATTTGACTGATCCACGCAACAGATATGAGAATTCTTCATAATTTAATGTTTCAACACAATGTGCGTTTACATTTCTTTTTTGACTGAATCCAAGAGAATGTAAAGACAGAAAGAGATGCCAGAGAGAATTTAATAATTTTATCAGCATATTCACAGTTGCATGATACACAACTTGTAGTAACAAGACACAATATAAGCTTTGTTCCGTTCACTGCAATTGTCTAAAAATGAATGAAAGCTCCAAAAGCCTTCTGTTCAGTGACTTCGAACCAGATTCCAGAACTTGCAATGATCAGATTTTATACCATAACAATTTTTTATTGAGATTCTCTTGATCAATGATTTGGCGTCGGGTGTAAAAAAAGATTGATTCGTACTTCATGTGTTGTGGTCTCCTTATGTGTCTGAGAACAGCTCCAGAGCTAAGCAGTTATGAGCGGCTTCGCCAGCGCGTTGCATCGAGACTTTTCAGTTCATCTTTTGCAATAAGGACTGACCACGAGGCTACAACAACGCATTCATGCTAAGAGTATTTTCAATTCTTTGGTATACAATACATCAAACAATTAATAAATAAATTGACCTTAAACCATGCTTGTTACACCTTCATAGGATCAGTTCATCTGTTTATAAACAACTGAGAGGTACACAAATTTCACCAGCTTCGGAGCTTATGAACATAACATTTTTACAAAAGGTAGCAAATTCATAAAGTAATTCTGAAGACTAATGAGTGTAGAGTGATGAAGCGCTCTTTGAGTTAGCACACATCGTCATGAAGAACCAAGTTTCTCCAAAATAACTATCCACATTAATTAACCTAAAGATAGGGAACACGCACTTTCGACCAAAATAGTTAATGTACGAAAATTCTAACTTATGGTTTTGGAGAAGATTTAAGTGTCAGATAGGTTCAAGAATCCAGTGCTCACACAGTCCTTTTTGAAATCCTAGCACTCACAGAAAATTGAGCTCATGAAGTGCTGTACTGACATTCACACCTCAACACAACTGAAGACGAAGAACACATCATTGAGTACAGCGGCCTCCACATGCGCGCAGAGTTGTCTGTGCGCTCGTCCACAAGACAAGCGAGGCTACTTCCGGACTGGCGTATGGCCTGCGCTTGTGCATCGTCGGCTGTTAATAACGAGGCACAGAGAGCATGCCCAGTTACAGCTGCACAAGCGTGCGCTGAATTACGCTTGCACGACCACTGCCTTAGATGTCATACAAAATAACAAGTCCTGTTTCATCACAAGACGAATTAGCGCGCACAGTACAGGGACATTCACGCCGGAAAAACAGACGAGGCACGTTATTAAATAAAAATCAAAGTTAATCATTTTCTACGGGAAAATGTAGGCCCATTGGACTACAGCCCAAGCAGGCCTATTGGATAACATACCCTTTTAACATATTTTCAATTATTATGAGGACATTAAAAGAAAATGATTATAAGGATTTTTATCTACCCAGTGCTCTGGAACCATGGAAACTCAATTGGTTTAATTACGGATGAATTTCAAAATTTTAAAATTGAAATTGCGTTTTTTCATGAATGGAAAATATGGACTACACGTTATTTACATAGAATGCAGAATAAATTAAACCTATTAAATCTGAAAATTTCTTTAGATACTATACAATGAGCAATCAAGTTGTACTGATTTTCTAAGAAATCAACCTGAGAAGTGAAATGAGATAATGTGGTCTTTCCATGTCTCCTGAAGCTTGAAATAGCACCGAGAGGCAACTCAAGGAAGTGAGAGTGAGCGGAGCAAGCGAGCGCGTCGCCGAGTGGACTCTTGAATTGTAGGAGTAACGGGACTGTGTCGGATATGGCAATCACGGAAAGATCTCGGTCTAAGCACCTGCTGTTAATTCTACTGAGAAAAGTAAAATACCGGTATACTGTCTTCCTGGTCACTGCTGTGAAACTCAACACCAACGCTTTGTGTTAATCATAAGTGTTCTTACGAGGAAGGAGAATTGCAAGAAAATGCAAAAGCGAGTCTGAACAGACATCAGAAATGACCTAACACTTGAAGCATCAGAAAAACAGGTACCAGTAAGAAATACTGGTCCCAAAATAACTGGATTCAAACAAGCCCGTAACATTTTGCCAATTTTGACAAGATATTTTAACATAGAATGATAACCGACAATAAAAATGAATATTACGCGTTGCTAACGCCACGTAGACCCATAGAACAGATATCAACTGAAATACAAAGTCAAGTTACGAGACTCCTAATTATTGAAAAAATTCATATCTATTGCGTGCTGTTACAGTTATTTGATATGGACCCGCCTGGTTAGTGTGAGGACATACGGTCGATGTCAGAGCATGTGACTTATCTCGCCCGCTCAACCGTCTGTGGCAGCGGCGGACGTGCGACATTAGCTGGACACGATTATTGTTCATGAGGAAATATTTCTGGAGTGTTCACATCGAGGAAAGAGGGCGAATACCTCATGCAAATAATTTCACGTGAAACATACTTGGTACTTTTATCTTCCTTGTTTGATGTATGATACTTCCTGTACAAAAAGCTGCAATGTATCCAAACAATGTACCAAAAAATATTTTATTGGTTTATATCGTATGATCAATAGTTTTAAAAGCCTTAATACTAACAATCTGAATATATTAATTAGAATTTCAGCGTTTCCTATAACTTGCTTCCACGGAAAAGCATTGAGCTTAGATCAAGAATGCTTCGGTAAGACTCACAGCTATTTTGAACGCAGCGAACATGAAAATTAACTTTCCATCTAGCACAGCCCACGTTCTGCTGAATGTCTACCTATGAATAAATTGCGTAGTGCATAGTGTTTATGCAAAACGAAGGAACTGAAAAAACATATATGTCATTAAAAATATTAATGACTATTTTCATTGATTCAGAGAGAGAAAAAGTTGCAGTTGCACGTAAACATGTGTCAAGGGGTGAGGTACATCATCGTAGTTCATGGTAGGCTGAGTTAGGTTCTGTGCGAGCGTGTATTATTGGGATGGACGTTTAATCAAGGAGGCATGTTTCAGTTTATTTATTTCACAGCTTAAACTAGCAGCCCCTCAGGAGAAAGGCTATAAAGAAGAGATCCTTTCCCTGCCTCCCTCTGTCCACGTTGCTAAATACTCTTCCGACTTACGAGCATGAGTGAAAGTGGTGAAAAAAGTGTCTGGGCAGCTGGGCAAGGAAACAAGGTAGTGGCAGTGGGCCTCAAATAGAAGTTAGCTTATGTAAAGTATTTTACATTAAGAACCGTTTCAGTGCTTACTTGCACCTTGATTTGAACGCCTGCTACAGTGAAGAAAATTCTCACTCATATGCTGTAGGCACAGTACCCAGAAGGGCATGACGTAACGGCTTTCGAGTAGGAGTAAAAAAGCAGGGAGCTATACATATTATTTTGCTGTGTTCTTTAGAAGCTCACACGACAAATCAGAACAAAAATGTTCTAATGACCTTTGAATTTTCCATTCGATCGCGAAATCGATTGCCACCTCAGAAAATACAAGAAAATATCGATCAGCGACCGGTAATCTGGGATTGCAGAGTCACGCACTGGCAAGCAATCGAAACAAGTGACTGTTGCAGGTCAAAGATTACCTCGTGATATTCCTGTGACTATGATCAACACATTTCACTTTCTACTGTTTTCCTGCAAAGGTAAGAGAAAATAAAATCCATAAAAACAGCTATAGAAATCAGTCTACACGTATTTATTCAATAATGGGGAGAATTTTTGAGAAACCAGTTACGATGATGAGTACAGAAATTGCATCAAGTTCTTGTGCCTAAAATTCACCAGTAAATACATCTATTGACATTGTCTGTTAAGCCTATCATTATTAAATATTATTTTGAATAGAAGTGGTGTTTTAAAGGATAATTTAAACCATCTATTTACGTATGCTAACAAGCATAAACAGCTTCAAACAATATATGTAGTTAGAGTAAGAAACAATTTATTCGTACAAACGAGGTATCAAGGTAGAGACGAGAATGAGGGCGAACAAGATATGAGGTATACATAGGGTGGACGAGTGAGACATACATAGGGAGCACGAGTGAGGCTTACATTGGGAGGATGAGTGAGGCATACATAGGGTGGACGAGTGAGACATACATAAGGAGCACGAGTGAGGCTTACATTGGGAGGATGAGTGAAGCATACATAGGGAGGACGAATGAGACATACATAGGGAGCACGAGTGAGGCTTACATTGGGAGGACGAGTGAGACATACATAGGGAGGACGAGGCAAAAGAGCACGTCAGTGCAGCAGCAAAGAAATAATCATTTGGTAATTTAGGCTTTGAACTCAGACGACCAAGAAGGACGCAATTTAAGACCTACGGTATGTACGATTATGCTTTATCATCGCAGTATAGTAATGTAAAGTGGTTGAAAATACATGATATGAGTATATCCTCTGTGCCCGGCATTTTGTCAATGATAGTCAATGTTCTACATGATATGAAGCTCGTAGAGCTTTATAGTCCCGGTGTCCAGGAGGTAGGTAAGATTCATCACGTAAAATTTACCAGGAGTGAGGCTAGAGCGTTAGTAGAGGGTATAAACAAGTACGTGATGTCTTAAGAGACATTCTCTCTCAAAATCAACACTAAGGATACTTCTCGTATAGTATTTATAATTGAAATCTCATTATATAATCGCATGATTGTTCGAACTTTGACGAGATTACGAGTACGATTTTTTGTTAATGTTCATGCAAAAAGTTATCGTATATACTGTACTTTCCGTGTTTAGGATATATTTAGTTCCATGTTCACGAAACTCGATAATTTTGGCTTGAATTCAAGGTTGGGACGATTTAGGAAGTCTAAGCTATCAATCTCTTCTTACTCCACATGATCTGGCGCATACCCCATTTTTACTCCAGACATTGCAAAGTTAACAAATCCAAAATTCGCAGTTAAACAAGCGAGTGCTAAGAAGAGCTTCCTGAGAGGCGAACAGTTTTTAAGGAAGCTTCATGGCTATTATTGAGGTGGTGTTTTGGCCGACAACCTTGATCGGACCAGCGATAGTAGCGGCCAAGCTCCGGTACCTTATGGCTCCTAAGCACGTCGCTGATCTGCCATAGTGGGTGATGGTAGAACAATTTCTCACTGGAAAATACAACTTAAAGCGTTCTATAAATGATACTGCAATGGTTGCGTACTTTAAAAGAACATAGATAAATGAGAATCGGTGAAATTCCTGACGACAAAAGGATTTGACTTGTGGATCAGCAAACTGGGCTTTATGACAAGATGATGGAGTAAGAATGGGAATTAAAAAACAATTTATTTTATGAAAATAGGGCACAATAATAAAACCTGCATTCAAGAGAAATCAAAACTTAGAATAGTGTGAGTTTTACTACAAGATATTAACAAGTCCATAAACCAAACACACATCCGTATAAATAATTCGATGGCGATACTGGTTAAAATGAATGATAGAAAAACAATGATTCCTTCAAGATATAAATAGACTCTGATGCCAAATAAAGCAGACAACATTAAAAATAAGGGAAAAAGATCCGGATTAATCTCTCTGAAAGGCGATAACCATTGAAAGTATTCGAAACGTACTATGTGCGTTTTATTCTGTGCACATTGCAATCTCGTTATTTCGATATTTCAAGCAACAAATCTATTGAGTGAACCTGGCGTTAGTTACAACTGCAATTAATAAGTGAGGAGGAGAAAAACATCAAGCCAGAGGCAAGCACATCCCTGACATTAAGATTAATTATGTGAGTCCACCACCTCAGGTGGAGTGTCTGTCAGGCCTGCCTGTGTATCTGCACAGGTCTGCCGAGGCCCTGACTCATCAAATCCCAAGGGCTTGATGCCTAGGGCTTGATGCCTGCGTGAGTAACTGGTTTACTGACGAGTCCATCACAGGGACGAAGAGTCATGAACTATTTCCACCAACGAAAATTTACTCATTATCTTGATGACAAAGTCTGGAAATTAAGCTTATGCTGCAAAAGCACCATAGTCCAAATGCCACTGAAATTGCCCACGTCATGTAGCCATACTAATACCTTCTTTTTTAAATTAGGACAAAATAAACTTTGCCAACCACTCGTGCAGTAAAATTTCCACAGAGGCATTACAGGATAAAATAAATTTTCCCCATTAATGATTTAGAGCACGAAACGACATCAGTAATCAAAGGCCAGCATAATTCACTGAAAAAAGTACCTTTCTATTACCGTTTATTTAATGAATACCGAAAGATCAAACGAAGCTCTTCCAAAAAAGAAACCAGAGTTAGTAAAGAAATGCACGAAGCGTGGCATCAAAAATTGAAAAGCGAGCAAACAGATGCGTAAAGTTCAAGGAAAGCTTGGTAACAGTAACTGACACACCAGAAACAAGTTTACAAAATTTGTTGAAATAAATAGTCACAGATAGAACAAGTGGCCAAACGAATGAAATGGTTTGCTCAATAATTGTAAAGAATGACTAAGGAAATGCATGAGTTTAAACGTGCAAAAGCTGCATTTCGCTCTCAAAGGCTCATGCAATATTTGGATTACTTGTTTACCTACTTCTGGGATGGAGGGAGTAAATACAGGCTTCGTGGATGTAGTGAAAGTAAACTGCAGTGCTGACATGGACTCAAGTCCCACAAGGGCTGGTCTGAACCGACTGAGTAAAAAAGTAAGCTTGCAGCAAGTCCCTCACTCAGACAGCTGTAAAAAGCCGAAGCAATAATTTGAACACCAAAGAAAATTAGAAGTTACATAGAATTTGAAAATAAAAGCCTTGTGAAATATTTTTTTTTGCGTATATTTCCAAAAAAATCGCTCAATTTTTTATTTAACGAACTTATACGAAAAGCTCAGCTGCAATTTATACGTTCCTAAATCTTTCAGAACTACGCCCTAAAATAAAGTGTGTTGCAAAACAATTAACTTTTTCCTTGTAAGATGTGAAGAAAAGTCTTCCCTTATTCTATTCTCACTCTTTAGTAACAAAGTGCTCGTCGCGGACGAGAAAAGTGGAAATTCCGGCCACTCCTTGAGTTTTGCCATAAAAATAGGCGCTTTATCAGCTTACTTTGCCACGCAGGGTCAAAGTCATTATACCTGCCACACTTTCTAGCGAAATCCTTCTTGTATAGTTCACACTCAGCTCGTCCTGTCTCGTATAGTTCACACTGAGCTCGTCTTGTCTTGTGTAGTTTACACTCAGCTTGTACTGTCATGTGTAGTTCACACTCAGCTCGTCCTGTCATGTATAGTTCACACTCAGCTCGTACTGTCTTGTATAGTTCACACTCAGCTTGTACTGTCTCGTATAGTTCACACTCAGCTCATACTGTCTTGTATAGTTCACACTCAGTTCATTCTATAATATCTCATAAACAGTCAACGAAATTTACGACTGTGAGCCTATGTAGGTATGGAACTCGAGAAGACTGATGTCGCAGGTATGATAACTCGAGAAGATTGTGCGCTGTTGTTTCTTCCATTTCGGTCCAGGTGATGTTATGCAACGCGGAGCTGATGGTCGTGGTCTGTGTTTTACCGCTTTTACGTGGCTTTCATGCGCAGGTAAATAAAATTACGAGCACTTTTACATTTACTGTACAGCACTTGTAGGAAAAACAGAGTGAAAACCTTATTGGATACAACTTTTCTAACTCAAGTTTCAAGTGCTTTGATTTCAGAATGAATTAAAACTATATTTTATGACTGTGGGTCTCCCTTGCAATACAAACATGTGCCTGAATACAATGCAATGCGATGCTTTGAAACAAATCGAAAACAGTACCAACAAAAGATCAAATTAAAATTTAGGTAAGATATATGATCTTACCTAAATGATATGATCGGTATTCGGTACAGACCTGAACTACAGCGTCGCAGCAATCGTAAACAAACGAAATGGCGAGTTGATGCTGCTGCTACGAGTGTTGCAGCTGCAGAGTTGGTGCTGCTGCTACGAGTGTTGCAGCTGTGGAGTTGGTGCTGCTGCTACGAGTGTTGCAGCTGCAGAGTTGGTGCTGCTGCTACGAGTGTTGCAGCTGCAGAGTTGGTGCTGCTGCTACGAGTGTTGCAGCTGTAGAGTTGGTGCTGCTGCTACGAGTGTTGCAGCTGCTACGAGTGTTGCAGCTGCAGAGTTGGTGCTGCTGCTACGAGTGTTGCAGCAGTAAAGCTGCTGCTGCTGCTACGAGTGTTGCAGCTGCAGAGTTGGTGCTGCTGCTACGAGTGTTGCAGCAGTAAAGCTGCTGCTGCTGCTACGAGTGTTGCAGCTGCAGAGTTGGTGCTGCTGCTACGAGTGTTGCAGCAGTAAAGTTGATGCTGCTGCTACGAGTGTTGCAGCAGCAGAGTTGGTGCTGCTGCTACAAGTGTTGCAGCAGTAGAGTTGATGCTGCTGCTACGAGTGTTGCAGCTGTAGAGTTGGTGCTGCTGCTACGAGTGTTGCAGCTGTAGAGTTGGTGCTGCTGCTACGAGTGTTGCACGTACAGAGTTGATGCTGCTGCTACGAGTGTTTCAGCTGCAGAGTTGATGCTGCTGCTACGAGTGTTGTAGCTGTAGAGTTGGTGCTGCTGCTACGAGTGTTGCACGTACAAAGTTGGTGCTACTGCTACGAGTGTTGCAGCTGCAGAGTTGATGTTGCTGCTATGAGTGTTGCAGCTGCTCAATTGGTGCTGCTGCTAGGAGTGTTGCAGCTGCTCAATTGGTGCTGCTGCTAGGAGTGTTGCAGCTGCTCAATTGGTGCTGCTGCTACGAGTGTTGCAGCTGCTCAATTGGTGCTGCTGCTAGGAGTGTTGCAGCGTTTGCTGGGAAGCAAGGGGCAAAGTTACACGGCTATTCAGTCGTAGACAAAAACTAAAGTGAGAGAAGTAATACGAGTATTCGACAGCTTGAACATTTTCCCCGTGAGCAAGACGGAGACTCCCTGTATTATATTTCCTCCTCGAAATTGTTATATTGCAAACAATTTACCCTTACGCTGAATAAACAAAACAATTACAAAAGATGATCATGATATATTTTTGCAGAAATTTATCTCTGAAAGAGAAATGCAAAGTGCCATGTGAGTTGCTGCACATATCATGAGTACGATTATTTGACTAGGAATACTTTCTACATTTTAAAAGCCCATGCCAGAGATGCCAATTAGCGAATTCAAATAATGTTGACAAATGACCGAAACTCGAACAGGACACAATTAACGAGCTCTTGCATAAGGATTTTGCTATAACTACCGATGTTAGTCATCCCACTATATAATAATATCCAACTTGTTGCTCGCTTGCTTTCTTGGACCGTCTCTCTGTCACGCTCTTAACGATTTAGATAGGAGGAAATTTGTCTATGACTAACAAGATGAGATACCATGAAATTTCATCCCTAAGTTACGATGGCAAATACAGTATCTGGAATATGTATTCGAAAGTCAAAGTACTGAATTAAAGCTTCTGATCCTGTCGTACATAAGCTATTTCGCATATTTTTTCAGCTGAATTTTTTCGTAGCTATTGAAACTTCGCGCGGAGTAGAGGCCCCTGGTTTAATAATACACAGTTTGTTGCTTGCTTGTTTCGTCTCTCTGTCACGCTCTTGAGGATTTAAATAGGAGGAAATTCGGTTTGGAATACATGTATTGTAAGCATTGTATTGTGGGTACCAAAGACACAGTCCTCAGCGTGGATACTCTTTCAGTATGGAAACTCCACAAAGCCCGCGTCCACTGGCAAATAAAATGAAATAATTCAGTAAAAAAAAGTGAATTTTGATGTGTGGGTCTACTAGTATGTATTATAATCTATATATATAATCAAATATGTATCTCGATCTCTCTGTATCTGTGTGTCTGTCCCATTATTTCCAATCTATTACTGAAGTAAAATTATTGAACTGAAATCAGAACGGATACGAATGTATTACAAGCATTGTATTGTGGATACCAAAGGCGCCGGATCCCTGTAAAACACGCAGTTTTTTCCGTTATTATCTTTCTTCTCTTACACGACCATGTTTTCGGTAGATAAAGTAGAAAATGGAAGTTCTGTATGCATTCATGAAAAATATTCAGATTATGATAATACCACGGGTAAAAGAGAAAAATGTGTTTTATTGATAGATCCTGAATTTTTTCATTTTTAAATCAAGGAATTTCAACGGGTACTATCTTGGTAATGTTATAGGTCGATAAGATGCACAATGGAAGTTCTGAAAATATATTAATGAAAAATATTCATTTAAAGCACATTAATTAGTCGCAAATTTTTAATGCATTCATCTTTATATTAATTTCAAATCGATAAAATCTAAACCGTGAAACTTTCACGGGAACTGTCTAGTATGAAATAATAAGTTTTGAACAGCTTTATTTGGATTAATGAATCAATTGCAGTGCTTAATGACGATAATGAATAAAAAACAATAAGGGTAGGCGAGTGCGTGGGCAAAAAATAAATATGAAGAGTTTGTACTACTGGCATAGACGTCTGATAAAATTACAGATAAAACACCACCTCCATTATACTATCTAGATGTTGCAAGAGTTCTTGAAAAGACAGTCGCGATATAAACAAAAAATATGGGTCAGTGCAAGCTGCTTGAAATAGAGATAATGTATTCAGAACTGGCGGGAGCCTTGCAGTGTCTGGTGCTGTGAGTTGCCTCTTGACAGTGCTGTGTTGATGATAGCCGACCACACCCTCCATTCACCCCTCCACTCCCTCCCCTCGCCC
>VCRD01001142.1:6322-51400 GCA_006783055.1 Trinorchestia longiramus
CAGCGGCAAGCTGATCAATGCTTGATAAGCTTATTAGTGGAAGTAAAATTCATTCATGTAATGTAGTAACATTATCTAGAATTTTTCAACAGCTTGAGTATATTATTCTAAGTTTCGGTCAAGTAGCGTTAAAAAAAGCTGATAGCAACCAGAACGAACGAATTCCGATTTTAAGATGAGAGTAAATAAAAACGTATTTCTAGAATATTCAGCTTTAATATAAGTTAATTAAGGTTTATATTCAATAAATGATGACAACGGAAGCCTTCGAACAACATATGAGCAATGTGAATTGTTGATGTAATTCAAAATGCTACTCTATTCAGCTCTGAAATAACTATAATTTAGAATTGACCGTGCAATAGCCGTACTGAAATCTGATTGATATTTTCAAACAAAATATCATTCGGTGTAATTAACTAATCAGACATTAAATATTATTGCTACAACTATGTTGCAAATCCAAAGAATAAAAATTGTGAAATTAAAATTGTAATATTTCGTTTTTCAGAATCATTTAACCATTTGGACGCAATTGGTTCCTTTATTTTAGGTCTAACTTATTGTTTGTGACTACGTATCTACGTATTGTTTCGTACCAAAATTTCGTTAAGTAGAAAATTCTGATGAAGACTCCACTCAAGGTTCATATAGAAGTTTTCTTTAAAATGAAAGAACATACAATCATAAGTCCAAAACTTCATGAAGCTGTGTTTCATCTCTATGTATGATAACGTAAACCTGCTCTCTATCACATAGCTCCTACAAAAACGTTCAATTTTCAACCCAGTTTTTCAGAAAATATTTCGTAAAACAAGGGACAAACTGTGGAGCTTTTACACCACGGAGCGCGCATGCAAGCTAATAGGAAATGCCTGAGCTGATGAGGAGACCAGGATCTGCCGGTGCAATGTTTCTGTTATGCTTCAGGTTATGTTTTTTCTCCTGTATCTTTTGTGCGTGAATTTCTGACACATTCTGGCACCTCGTAAGCCTTTTTACCTTCCTAAGTGGTACTTGAAATTGCGTCACCTTTCTTCATAGCACAAATATAAATGGCCAAAGCATAAACAATCTGCCGAACAAATTATAAAAATTCCAGTTGGTCATGTAATCTTCCACTAAATTGACATTTTTAGGAGCAGGCATACACAAATACCCCAAATTTAATTTTAGTTCGTAAAATGAAGGGCAAAAAATTTGTGAACCAGACAAACGGAACTAAACGAAAACGTATTTATGATTTATTTCGTTTCTGAGCATTGATAATACTACTGTATAATTCAGATTGAACCATTACAATTAAATGCTGAAAATTCTTAAAAGTCATGTATAATTTGATCATGGTATTATTCCATTCTGACGCCAAAATACATTCAATAACAAATCCTGAACCAAAACCTAATTTCAGGAAAAAGGTAGTTTCCTTTTTTGCCGATTTCAATCTTATGTTCTAATGTCTTCAGAAGTTCACGATTCTTCTTGTCAGTAAATGTATATATCGTAAATTTCGTCGTATCGTTTTATGTCTTTCATTACGTTGCAGTACTCTAACACTGAATATCACAACAAATTCAGTCATGTCACTCAGTACTAATACAAGTTGGCCCTGAAAATCTATGAAAAACAATTTAAAAATTCTAATGCCTAAATTCATTAGGAAATTTAAGATTTCGGTTGATGCAAAACATATTGAAGAGATAAAACAAGAACAAGGGGATTTTCAGGAAAAAAATTCATTTAATGAATTAGCTCATTTGAGAAATTATTGTGCAATATATCGAAAACCAGTACGGAAAAAAACTATTATTGTCAAAATGTCATCTCATTTTCTTCATTTTACTTCATTGTAACAATTCTAATGTACGTAACAAATAAGAATCTCGAATTAAGAAATTTGTGTTGTGAAGTCGTAGATTCGTGAGTATGTTCAGAGTGAGTAAAAATCCTCGAAACACACATCCTGTCACAGCACAAAACATCTCTCTTATTTTGATTCTATGTACAATCAGATATTTTAAAAACTATCTAATCACGAGTGGAACCAAAAAACAGGCTATGTGATACATCAACAACGTTCATGGCATTCATTAAATCTTTCTAAAATTTATAAAGAACCATTTATATTTATTTAGATATTTGGGCTAAAACCCTAGTTATACAGATGCGCAGTACGCCCCACAATGAATGATTTTATTTTAAAAAGGGACATGTATGATGGATAGAGTTATTAACAGTGGTTTTTCCTAGTTCGTCTTTGTAGGCATGAATATCTGCAGCGAGTAAAAAAACATAAGGTAGAGACAACGTGACAACATAAAATAGTTGTGTGTAATTGGGAGACTGCACAGGCAATGTACCATCACTATTACAACATTCAAATGGCTGTTTTAATTATACTAAAGAAATAACTGAAGAAGGAGCAAACGAGTAAGCAGGTCTTAAATATGTGAGAAACTCGTATGTGGTCGAGCTATTACCGCAGCTTGCAGCAGCTTCTTGTTCCTGGTAGTGTGGAAACAGTGTTGTTATACTATATCTATATTCGCTATAGAAACATTTGTCCGTGTTATACTGGTACCACCAGCTTGGTCGACTGGTGAGCGAATCTGCTTTCGAGCGGGAAGACCCGGGTTCGAATCCCGCTGCCGACATGGTTGACGCGGCTAGAAATACGGCATGGGACTTGAGTAAACAACCGAATAATTATCGAAGTAATTATCCGACCCAAGAATGGGCCAAAAGGTTCGTTCCTATAGCCTCATTCTATTCTATTCTATTCTATTCTATTCTATTCTATTCTATTCTATTCTATTCTATTCTATTCTATTCTATTCTATTCATTCATTTTTTCAATTTGTATATGTCTGACTTTTGCCATTGTATAAATTCGTTATTTTCCCCTATGTGGTAATTGAGGTATCATAAACTCTCAAAGTGAATTTTGTTGCATACGATTTGACACATTTATTTCTTTCTGTTCCAAATGAATAAACGGAGTATTACAAGCAAAGAAAAGGTTTTCATTTGAAAGTAATATATAAAACTAGGTGTCATACCCCCCCGTCGATAATGAACGGCCACCTTTCTCCCTCTCGTGCCAATAAAGCTTCACTAGCTAATCAATTAAACAAAGTCGTTTTGAGGCACATCTGGAGACGTAAGATACTTCGTATATAAATATTAAAATATAAATTATTTTATGTTTATGAAGAACATGTTTGAGAAAATAATGACACTAAAGTGTCTGTTCAATGGACATTTTGTTGTTGACAGTCGTATGTACGAGTATTACTAAAGCCAAGCATGAAACTTCTCTACTCATTGCTACATCTGATGAAATTTACCATAAAGGTGGTTTTAAGGGAAACATTAATATCAGCACCTCTGAAAAAAGTTCTGGAAAAAGATGCCAAACATTATCAAGCCATGCTTCTCACTAACAGTACTATTAGATGAGAAATAAATCAAATGTGTAATGGTATTGAAACACATTTTGTTGAAGGGAAGAAAATTTGTAACGAACATGAATGAGTCAGCTGTGAGAGACAATGAAGCCTCATTACTAACTTTGGTAAGGTACGCGATAAACGTAAATTTGCTAAAGAAACGTTATCATGTAAATCGTTATTGAGCCCAAAATGTATCTATATCGCTAGTAAAATATAATAAACTATGATGAATTTATATTCAAATTTCAATAATATACCAATGAAAAAATAAAATCTTGTGCAGCAGATGGTGCTCCTCGTATGAGGGGCAAGAAACATGATTCCTCAAAATTGATAAAATATGAGAATTCAAAAGTGTTTCGAATGCACTATGTTATTCAAAATGAGATGATAGTTTCGAAAAATATTTCGTCTGTTTTTAGTGGGGTACTACAATCAACTATAAATGTAACAATATGAAAGGCGAGCGTCTTCATAAGTACTGTTGTGAAAATGAAAATGCCGGCAATGTGAGATTATTTGAGACTGATGTATAACGGATTTCAAAGGGGAATTTATCGCAGATATTTATGGAACCATTTGATGGGCTTTGTCTCTTTTAAGTGACAAGTTTTAAAAGAAGTGCCTTATAACTGTTGATAGTAAGCTATTTAACAGATATCTCTGAGACACCAAATACATATACACAGGTTGACTAAATATCCCCAAAAAACAAGTTCTTATTCGGAAATATACATGACTATCATAAATGCATCGAATTAAAATAAAAGAATATTTCTGGTGGTAATATTGTTGTTTCATTGACTGAAAAATGGAATGCCACGATTGCTACTGTACTTGTGATTGTTGATCGTGTAAAAATAATGGCCACTGATATTAGGATAGGATTTTTTCCTGACCTACAATAAATTGGTTCTCCGATGTGAGTTACGTAGTTAGTGCAAGTTTATATATTTGATGTTTGAATGAAGTACGAAAAAATTATTGCAGATACAATACAGGCAAGTTAAAACTTTTTCCAATATAAAAGTAGCGATGGCATAGCTTTATGATGTGGCTGAAACTAAAACCCTAAATTCAATTAGTTCTGTAGGAAAACTGTTGTTACTGTCATTATGTTCTTATTTTAGTGAATGTGGATTTAGTGCTGACAGTAATTTGCTTCTGAAGTAAAGAAATCGACTGGATGTCGTAGAACGAGGAGATTTGAAACTGTAGCTGACTATAGTTGTACGTAATTTTAAATTTTCCGGTAGTATGCGTGAAAAACGAGGATCTCACTAACGCTAACTTTAATTTACTAACTTTAAGGTTGACTATAATTATGTTATGCATATGATAAGTACCTTTTTTATTGTGCAGTTGTAAAAAATCGAATAATCACTGAACAAGTTTTCATTCCATTTATTTTATAAACATGTATGTTTCAATTATCTCTTACATGCTTTTGAATTTTATTTGTTGCCTTCGTATGAGATAATCGGCATACTTTTATCACAAAGTATATCTACCTTTATTATTGATTTAACATCACTTAATGTCGTTTTTAACATTTTTCAGTAATATCTTCTTCAGAACTTTAACTGTCTTTTTGGTTCTTCTATTTTTCTATCCTATTGATGCAATGATCTTCGAAGCTTATTTAAGCCAGGATAATGTTCATTTAGGCTTCTTGCACTTGTATAGGAGTTCACTCTTTGAATAATAAAAATTAAATTGTTCCACTAGGACAAACTGTCTGAATTTTAGAGGTGATTAAAAAGCGTATGGGGAAAAAAAGTTGGGAACCCCTGTGCTAGAAAGACACGAATGTAAAATATAGCTCACAAAATATGTTCTTAAGATATTTAGCTGCATGACTTTCATGGACTAGCCGTAAACATACCTTTTATGGATGCTACAGGTTCCTTCATAATCATGTAACCTAGTTATCCATGATGAAAGTATATCGCCCTTGATCTAAAGTTCGTTCCAAAACTCCCTAACCTCGTTAAAGGCAGCTCTATTATAAGAATTTTCTGCTAATTCTATCATAGGGAAATAAAGAGTGTGAACGCTAAAAATTATTGATTTAACACACATTGCAGTCAAAAAACCTGCAATTTGAATATTGATGCGGAAAAATCATCAACAAATGAATGAAATTCTGGAAATGACTAATATCCAAAAAAAGTTACATACAAACAATACTTAATTTTAAATTTTTGTATGCGTTCTGCTACAAGAATTGGAGTAAATACCGAAGTTGTGAGTTCAATTTTCAGTTAAGAGGCGAGTATTAGATGTGTCAGCCCCTGAAAAGGTGTCTCGAAGACTGCAATCACTGCAGTGCTGTCAGGTTTTGATGGTGCCATAGCCTAATTGAAACAAAAAATATTACCGAAAATTTATAAACATGAAACTAGGATTATGCTCACCTAGCTGAAATTAAAGTCATTAGGTAAGGTGTGCATACGCAGCCTATTTTTAGGTCACGCGGTTGTCATTTGTGTATGGTTCCCATCCAGACGACCGTCTGAGGCTGGAGTTCTAGTTCTGCAAATGCAATATACTCGTATTTAGCCAGAGTATTTATCTCCGGCAGAGCTTGTGTCTTTAAAATTTTTTTGTTATCAACCACAAACATATCTGAGGCGTTTATTTTTACATCCAGTACAGGAGACTTTAATTCAGTCGACCAAATAGCACAATTTCATTTGTCTTCTGTTGAAGACAGATCAAAGTAATCTGAAAAAAAATGATTTCGTTTTGATAAGTTGGTAAAAACATAGGAATAGACTTATGCCAAATATTTTATTACTAGATCTATCAAATTTTCTAAAACGTTTAACAGAGTTTTTTCAATGTGGATATTTATCATGCTACAAATTTTTAAAAAGTGAGCACGTACGTTATGAAGCACGCTGTCATACACGTGAAAATTTCTTGTTTCCCATCATCCCGTACGATGCACGTTTATTCGTGTTTTGCTCATTTTGCTCGCTTTTATCTCGTTCATGTGCCTGAACAATACAGGGTGTCTCCAAAAAATATACTCACTTTTAGACCGCCCGTTACTCATATATTTTGTTTTAATTGCAGTATTTATTGACATAGATGCAAGACTAACGAGTTGAATTAAAGGGAAAAAACATTGAATTCAAAAAAATGAAATGCCGTAAAAGAAAACTTCAATATTCTTCCCGTATTCTAGTTTTCCTTTAGTAATGGGCAGTCAAAGCGTGAACACATATTTTTGGGACACTCTGTATTGATACGATATTGCATTAAAGAAAATATCAAGATTTTTCTCTCTCGTTAAGAGATGGGTGGTAAAACTAACTTTGATGAGCACCTTTAAAATTGTCACCTCTAAAAATTTACTAATTCTGAGTCATTATTATTCTGAGTCATTATTTTTATTATTTATTTCTGAGATTCACCGTCTTTCAAATTATTATCTTCGCTGACGTGATTGGTATGAAATCATCATGATTGGGAATAGCAATGGACCTCTGGTCGGAAACAGTCGATACACAATCAGGAAAACATTCCGGAAAACATTAGTAATATTAATTATTCACCTTTTTCATTTACGTTTTTGAACTAGAATTTATAACATGAAAATCTAATATGTGAGCTCAATTTTTACTCTTTTCTAAAAGCATTGCTGTTCCCTTACCAGCGTCAAAAGTTCGTTGCACCAACTGTTGCCGACCAGAGTGTGGTAGTAGTGATGTGGTGATATTGTGATGGTAGTAGTGATAAAGCATAGTGATGTGGAATGATGTGTTAACGTGTAAGGATGTGTGTGATATGTTATAAGGATGTGGGAAGGTGAACAGGTATGTGGGGAGTGCGAACAGTTGGGCCTCAGACCCATTAAAAGCCAACGGCTATCGAGCAGCAGAACACAAACAAAACAAGCAACGTAAGCAAGTCTGAGCAACGGACGCCCAGCAGGTGAAATATGTCCTACGAGAGCCTCAAAATGTGGGAAACATTGAAGAGACCAACGGTCATAACTGCAAACCGCCACAAGCAAGACCAACTGTGAAAGGAAGGGCTAAAAGTTAGGTGGCGTGTTTCTAGAAAACACCAACTTATTATATAAGCAGCAGTCATGAAATCAACGTGGTCAGAATCGCAAGGCGATAAGTGTGAACGACAGTGCTAGGAGCGACAACGATTCTACAGCGGGGGTGTAAAAGCTGGGGGAGCGAGCGACATCGGGACGACAATAAGCAAAAAACAGACACATCGGTGGGAGGTCAGATAACTTCTGGTATAGGAAACAGAAATAAACTTAATAAGGCATCTCCATCAAGTCATAAGCGTAGTAGGGCAGCTCTATCAAGGCATGCACTTATGGAGGACTTTTCTCTCATTTTAGGGAGGGAGTCACGGGACATACGGAATCTACGTAATTTACGGGATTCACGGTATCTACGGGATCAGTCAGGATTAGGATCGGGATCAGGATCTAATGGAAGCTGTCGGAATCTAGCGGGACCTCTACATCTACAACGATTACTACTTCTAGGAGAAATTGGAACTTGGAAAAGTTTACATAAACTTGGGAAAGTTTCACAGCAATTAATTTGGAGCTACTCGGGGTTTCAGCATCAACTTGGATTTAATGTCTACGTGATTACTTCGGAACATAGACAGCAGGAACTAAGTAGAAATATTAATTAATACGACTTTTCCCTGGGTCTTTTAAACCCAGTAGAGGTTGGAAATCAGCTGGAGAAGCCTGCACATACATACATAGTATAAACAAAAGGGTGTGCTGCACGGTGTGTAGGACTACTGAGCGTGTGTGCGGATAGTGTGTGCGTCCGTACAGCGAAAATTCTTCGTACTGAATATCCAATAATGATAAATAATGATAATTTGTTAGTGAATCGGTTGATGGATCTGCAGTGATTTTTCATTCAGGAGTATCGTTGGTCAAAATGAAGAGTGAGTTTAAATGATAGGATTGGAGTGCTCTTCCAGTGAAATTTGTCGTGCCCGCGTGTACTTAGGATGTGTTGTTAGATGGAACAATTTTCCAATTCCGCAACCACTCGGCATTGTGTGATTCAAATGGTTATTGTGAGTGGAATTGATCGATTTGAGGAGATAAGACTACTTTGATTCATAACAAATCTACGTGTTTTTTATGTATTTTTCCGTGTATTGATCGATTTGAGAATATAAGACTACCTTGATTCATAACAAATCTACGTGTTTTTTTCATGTGTTTTTCCGTGTGTTTTTCCAGTAAATGTTAAGTTTATTAATTGTATTTATACCGTTCTTGCGTTGGCCTTATTAATGCATAGTACATCATTCATGTCAGGGGGTTTGGATTCCTCAAATTTGCGACGTCTCTCTCTTATTATGAAAATTGATTGCATTCAATTAACGTAAAATGTGTATGTGATACATTCATCTTGTAAGAATTCAATTAATGCTCGTAATTATTACGTATTTATCCTGTGACTATTTTAGAGGGAGAGCACGTTTCGCCACAGAGGGAGTAGACGCTAAGTATAAGCAGAAAAAGAAAAGAGAGAAGGTACTTCAAAACCGCTGTCAAAATTTTCATAGTCACTTCACAACGTGAAAAATTTTAATTCAAAGACTGTTGAGGGGAGAAAGACTCGTTTAAGAATAGAGCTACGAAACACCACACTGAGTTTATCTTATTATTTTCTCGTCTTTCATACCTCCCACTTGAGCCATGAAGCAGCAGCTGTTATCGTTCTCCAAAGCGTCAATGTGCAAATACTTGAGAGCAAATGAGTACTGAAATATGCATTGTTTTTATTTATCTAAGCGCATTAAGGTAGGATCAAGTCGCGGTTTGGAAAATATAACAATGGAAGAAGCGAGCAGTACTTCAAAAATGACAATCACGTAACCTTATATGAAAATTTAAAAAAGAATATTGTGCAGGAATAGTATACTCTTATGTGCGATAAATTTCCCTTTGAAGTGTCTCTGAGGCACTATAGCATACATCACTAGAACCCCACAGACTTAAGAAAATTTAATCTAAGCTAGGACTGAGGAAAGTTTGCTTTGTGTATAGAAATATCCAACCTCGAACAGTTATGAACGAATATTTCTCTACCATGAGGGAAAATACGGCCGGTGAAGGTTAAACAATTCGACTGACTTAATTTGAGCTTCACTCATATTTAGCGTTAGAAGTAAAAAGTCTATCGAATTATTTTTTTAATGGTATGAAGAGGAAGTGATGCAAGAAAAGTGGAGAAGGCCACTTAAGTCCATCGTCGACCTTCTTGTTGAAGTCTTCAAGTCTCTTCACGTTTGAAATCGCCTGAAACTTGCAAACCATTTTTTGCAGGACCTTTCAACTTAAGCACCCAACTTTAGTCGGACAAAACGAGAGTTTAAGGATTTCTTTATTATACTGTCCGAATGAACAAACTGTACATTTGTTGCAATGAAGTTTAACGGAGACAGCATACAGGTTCGGAACTTGTTTTTATTTGCAGCCGGTAACAAATAGTTGGAGCGATGCTTCACAGAATTTTCCGCCCTAATTTTTCCCAACAAGGGGCTGAGAACCCAAATTGTAGTTGTACAAGAATGATTAAAAAGCAATTCTTGAGATGCAACAAATGAACCAACATTGTGCTTAAAAATTATGGATACGTAAAAAAAATGGAAAAACACCATCAGAACTCAATCGAAAATGCTTAAAAACATAAAAAGTCTAAATTACCTTCTGATGCACAAAACACTTCGTACATAAATATTCTAAACTGTTCAGCCCAGCAAATATTGCATGAAAAGTTCAGATTACTTTAAACTACAGGAGTTTAAGTAATTACAATCATTGCTTGTTTTTATTCATCTAGTGCATTTCAAATCACCATTCGACATGCAAAAGTCATATATGTAAGCTCAAATTTATCTTCTGATGAAATAACACAGGAGCAAATAAATTTATGGAAACGAATGAAATCACTTTTATGAATATCAATAACTCTCTCCATGTTTTTAGAATTCTATTGGGTTCTATCAGTCGACCTTCACCATAGGTCTATGAATCCTGTGATAAGAAACTCAGAAACGCGATCCAATTCCGAGACAAAGACCAAGATTTCGAACACAAACAGTGATGCTGAAGAGACACAGGTTCAACGTGACGCTTTGCCTTGCTACCTTCAGACCGTTGAGGCTCTTTTGTTACGTTTCACGTCTTCGTAATAATTAAATGATATGTATTTCATAAGCCTCAAAAAACCTTTGTTCATGTAACTTAAACTGATTTAAAATCTTTCAAGTTCCTGGTGCAGAGAAGAAGATTAAAACTTTTAGTTTTTCACAACTCAGTGTATGTAAAAAGTTCTAGAATGGCAATTTTGAGCTCACATAGAAGAAAGAACATGCACTTTTGGCGTTGTAAAATTTCTTGAACCCCCCCCAATTACGAAAGATTTGAAGCATGAAAAATGTCAATCTTCAGACGCTATCTCTGGTAATGATATGCTGTCACAATAACATTTGCCGATTCACATTTCACAAACTTTCAAGACATTTTGCCAAATTCTAAAAAATCGTTGCTTACTTATAGTTTTAGATCAAGAACGAAAGAAGCTCGGCTGCAATACGAGTGGCCTAATATCAGTGTCTGCTGCAGCATCTGTTGCTCATTGCTAGACTAATGTCGATACTCCCGCTTTGCCAATTAGGCTAGAAAAATACCATAAAAAGAACGTGGCTGTCTTTACTGGCTAATATCTGCTCCTCGCTTGTGACGTATGATTATGAGGATTAATACTGCAAACGATAAAATGTTATTTCTTGTAGATTGGATCCTTGATTAAGAAGCAGGAGGTATTTATATTCTTTATTATGACCTTAATTACTTGTTGAATCATGCTCTTATGTATCGTAAATTCATATAAGATATATGTGTATTGATGTGTTTTTAAAAACTCTTCGTAAAACAAAGCTGAATGTACATGTAGCATTGATCTATACAACAATATTTACTATGCAATTTAATTTGTTCCTATTGTTTAGCATTTCGTCTCTCTTAATTCTCCTACATATCCTGTTGATCTCCTCGTAGCCTAGTGTATAGAAGTACCATTTAGAGACAGAACGGCCAGCTTGTTCTGTCCAGGATTCGATGGCTTATGACAACTCAACAGTTAGCTTGTGAAAGATGTCAATATATAAATGAGTAGGTCTTACACCACGTAGAGCACAAGTGAGAGACAACGTCGAACAGAGAAGTCTATTATCTCGTAGATTTTGTACTCCTCCGTAGAATTGGTTATTCTCGTCGTGTGGGAAGAATGTCTAGGTGCATTGTTATTATGCGTGATATAATCGAATACTGCGCATCAGAAACCGAAAACTGTCTCAGTAGGAATAATTTTATTCAAAATTAGGTCTATTCTGGTCTGTGCATTCATAAGTCAATGATAGGAAATACTTCAAATTCTAGAGAAAGTGAGGTGATTGTTGATGAACGTAAAGTTCTTGTATAAATCTACATGATTTTCGGCGAATTTTAGATTTCTGTCCAACGTGTATTAGAATGAGGGCTTCGTCCGTTCAAAATATTATAAAGGAATAGGTGAGGGAGATACGGCATAATAAGTGATACCGACTACAGAAGAATGAAGAGTTGCATCTTAGCGTACAACAACTACTGCTCATAACGGATGCTACTACAGCAATGTTTAATGAAACGAGAACATGTGCTAGTTTTTTAAATGTATAATGAAATACAAAGAAGATGCCCTGATTTCCTAACCGTAACTCACAAACACCAGTAACTCACGTAACTCACCATTACTGCTGCAGCGCAGTAATGTTGAATTATGACCTGCATGTCATCATTGCACACTCAGAATTTGTTGTAAAGTTCAACTTTGGAAGAAACTCCCAAATTTTGCATATGAAAAAACTGACCAATTGAAGTTGAGTTAAGCCGTTTGTTAAAAATCACTCAATGAAAATTATAAAAAAAATTCTAAAACCTAATTTTTTGTAACTTGGTAACTTGGTAACTTTACCACAGTTACCAAGACCTTCACATTCCTGGCAAAGTTAAAGCCTTAGCAAATGCCTTAAAGAAACTGTAACGTGGTATTTCATGCTAAATACCACTACTTCATCATATATTCGCTGGAGATGCTTCCAAGTTCAACAACGGTCAGTGAAAACCGTCCGCATCGTACGAGGAATTTACATATAAGACTGAGAGCTAACCATGGACGATTTGGTGCGCCTGCGAATTGAATTTTGACAGAAGTTCTTCTCATCTGAGAAGAACTAAATTGAATTAGGCTCAACTGGATATCATAGCAGGTTCAGGAGCTTTGACTTCAGTGAGGCTGTACTCCTTAACTCTTGTGATGAGTTAACACGCAAGTCCAACGCTTGTAGAAAGCGTCAGTGATGGAGGTCCTAATATAATGCCAGTTCAAAGGTACCGCTCCAATTCCCATTTTTAACGCTTACAGTAAGGCCGATTAAACCTGAACGGATCCTGCACAGCCTTTTCGGGCGCTGGAACACTACACGAATTACGGACTGCAAAAACACTCGGAACGTCTGCAGTGTTCAATTCTTTTAACCACACTTTAAAAGTCACCGTCTTCATTCTTTCTTTCTTACAGCAGATGTTATAACGTTATGTTCACAAGCACAAAGCATCATTTGTATTGGCTTAATACAGCTTCTACTCTTCAAGTCGTGTTTTCACCACTTTAGCAAAACGATAAAGTTTTACGACGCACTTTGTCCCGTGAATGCATCAGCTTGTAGTGCGACTCAAATTGATTTTCTTGGAATACACTGAATGTATTTCAATAATAAATACGAAACCTAACAACGAAATACAAATAAATATAACGTATTCTTGGCGTCCATGAGCGCTTACGGCTCCCCACGCATGGAGCTGCCGTTAGTGAAATATTCCGCGAATAAATTTCTGCTCAAGTTGAATACTGACGTCGTGTATTTTTCAATGGAAGCTAATATGCTGCGATTCCTGCAGAGCAAGATGTCTAAAATAACGTGAAGAAGTTTTACCATGTTTATATTCAGGGACTTACTATCCCAGAGTTAAACTTCAATTTGTCTTCGCTCCAGTCATGGTCTGGTCCCTGAAATGTTAAAGCTATTTTGGAAGGAAAGAAGAGTGACATTGCGAATTGAAAAATGTGAGAATAACTTTGGGATATATCATTACACATTTGCAATGATTTTGCTAACTCTGAGAAACAATCATTCCGAATTTCTACACACGTTATGATTGTAAATTTACCGTATAAGACTGGTTAATTCATCAGAGAACACTATATGATACAAAATACTATAGTTAAAAATTTTCTTGGACTCTTGCTGTGGGATTAGAGAAGTAAAATCATCTTACTGTCATACTTTGATCCCAATAGGAATAAAAAGTCTATAAAGTTTGTCCGGACTTGAAGTGATAGCCTCTACATTGTTAAATATTTTCAGCATTGGGAATATAATAACAATAATTAAGTGTTGGGTGGAGTTCTAACAAGGTCAGGATAAGAACATGGTCACCTCAGTAAAATGCAGAGTTTGCAAGATTTTGTGGAGTAATATTTTCCCCTTTTTTTCAAATTCAGTGAAAATCTTCTTGTAGAAACATTGTAACGAACAGAATATGACATTTTTTAATGTTTTTTGAAATTTTATGCGGGATAGTTTTCTTCATGAATATTCTTCAAACAGCCAATACTTTAACTTCTTGGGAACAAGTAACGTTGCCGTTACTATCGATACTCTTACATAATTTAGTAGTAGAGACAGCACGGATTTCCACATGATTTTTCAGATCCACATCTGAATCCGCATTATTAAATGCAGATGTCCTGCAGATGTTTTAAATAATGCATTACTGTGGTAAAAAAGTTATATTTCCTTTCATTTCGTGGATAATTGGAAACCGATCAACAATGCAGAACGGGAGAAGAGACGTGTCACTGATAAAGCGCACAGTCGATTCATTCAGTCTATTTCTAATTCTTTTAGCTCTATCCTGATGGTTCATGAGACGAATGTTGATAATGATTTTTCCTTTTATGTAAGCAGATCTTGTTTTCATAGGAGCAAAGCTACAAATTGCACACGTGTCAATTTCCAGAAAATATACCATTTGGAGAGTTTGTCATAAAAAATGGAATTGCTTACCGCTGCCAGTTTTATTTTCGCCTAATGTTCACACTAAATTGTAAAACATATATTTTGGAAGACATTCATCATACCAAAATTTAATACATATAGTGTAATGACTCGCATTATGGAAACTGACAAAGTTTGAACGTTAACATTTAGATAAATTCGACTATTGCCAAGAATGATCGATAAAAATCTACAAAAAGACGATCATAAACTATGTGATTCCTGTCACTTGAAAGTGTGACTGTTTCGCTCATCAAGAATTGTTTACCTTCTACGTTTCCTACAAAATTATCAGGCTTCGCCCCCTTGTCTCCAGCGTGGAATCATTTTCTGAAGTTTCCCTGCCTACACCTGTTGTTGCAGATACCTATGATATTTCACGGTGGTTAGCCACTTTCACGGAAGGCGACAGTTCGTTTTGGGCCATATATTGTGATATTTTTCCTACTAACTTTCATTCTTGAATCTTGCATGAATATTTGGGCAGTTATGACATTCATACAAAACATTAGACTAGTCAGAGACACGGCAGAATGTTCTTACAAGTTTCCCAACCAGCAACCCGCTATTGTCTTACTGTATCAGTAAGACTGAAGTCCTCTGCCAGCCTACAGCACGAATAATTACTCGTTACCTCTCGATACATGCCAACGAAACTCAGTTGAAGATTGTTAACAATTTCAAACTATTTGGTCGAGTTCTGTCCGACGATTGCTAAATGGGCCCAGACACTACTAGCCGTATCCCAATACAACTGCAGTTATTGGCAAGTTGGAACGTCAATTATGGCATTCACACGATATTAGCCACAGCACAAAAAGATTTGTTTACATTGCTGCTGCTATTACACTTTCTTTGCGTAACTGTAAGCCTTTAAACCTTCTCTGCAAACAGGTAAGGTGACTAAACTCTTTTCACATGAGGTGCTTGAAACAGAAAACCAGTTTGAGACGTAACTTGGCAGTAAGTGGTCACAAACACAGATGTTTGAAAGAACTACGACATTAAAGGCATTGAGGCCTATGCAATGGAAACAAAGTTACGCTGGTGAGGTCATGCTATTAACGTGGATGAACGCAGGCTCCAGAGAAGAGTCTTCTACGATGATCTGTAGCATGGCTTGAGATTGACGGAAGGATAGCGGCTGAGGTACAAGGATCAACTTCAGAATACTATCAACATGTGCGGCCTGAACAATTTGGAGCGGTAAACAGTAAACTGCAGAGGGCGAAGTTCATGTTGTACGTAGATAAGGAGTGACAAAAAAGGAAGTTGTCAGAATACGAATGAAAGGGGTATCGCCAGAATTTCGGTAATTTCAAATTGAATTGAGATTTTCCTGTGTCCCCAACGCCCATTATGAAGCACAACAGTATATTCACTAGTGGATTCTGGCACTTTCTTTAGACTTTGTCACAATAAATATAATTAAGGAATGATATACTGCACTCCTCATCCTTCAACCGTCAAGTAATGAATGTTCTGTTGCACCCGACCGACTTCCGATTTTTATCTACAATTTCCTAGATATTTCCCTTCATTTCAGTTTTTCTGGAAATTCCAATTATACATTAATTCCCTTTTGGAGTTGTTTCGTATTGATTTGCCGTATACTTTTTTGAAGTACACATTTTTATGAATAGAATGTTTAAACTCTATCTTCATGCCAAATGATTTAAATTTGAACTTTTCGTACATAAATACATATTATGTTCAAATTTCATCTGTTTTCAAGTTACAAAAGAACGCTAACAAAAAGCTGTTACCAATGAGTTCGATACTTATTGCACCCACTGTATACTAAGGTCTCAGCTCGTCACGGACTCGATTAAAGCGACCCCGTTCCTATGCGGCTGCCGGCATTGTTTTTTTTAACTTAGCGTCGAACACCAACTATGCTCCCTTCTAAGTTCCCCTCACTTCCCGCGCAATGTTTGCTGTCTATAATAACTGTGATGAGCGGGAGGCCCCATACTTTATAATAGCATCACATATAAACGATAAAAAAGTAAATACTATTTATATCAAAACCTGAGGTGATGGATAAAAGCAGTTTTCCAATTTGAAACTAGCATCAAAAACTGCATTAGAAAAAGTCAATATCCTGCCAAATATCTACAACTGGTTTATCGGTGTAATTCATGATAGAAATAGTAGGACATTCGAATAGTTATTAAAAGTAACTAGGAAGGTAATGAAACAAACATCGACTGCGTTTGCGTTCATCTATGTAATTTTAATCACGAATACCAGCGTATTATCTTCAATTTTGAGATTGCATCAATTTATTACAGAAATCATAGCTTGTAATTCCTAGTTAGAAGACTGTAAAAGATAGTGGATATTACTTACCAAATGAAAGTAACTGTTGAAACTATGTTATTACTTAGCGTCTTCCCAATCGCTGGAAATAATAGTAGTTAGTAAAACATGAAACAGTATTACCTACGTCACTGTACATTTTATCAGTCTTGTTATGTTAGGCATCTTAATTACTAGTGTTTTCATGTACGCATACTGATTTACATCAAGGTTTGATTCAACGACGAACTTTGAAAGTTGTTTCATAATTACTTATTACCTCATTTTTTTAATGGAAGATAAGAAACTGAGAGTCCTGTAATTTGAAGTGTTTGAACATCACCAGGTACAAATACTGTACATACAACGGTTTGCCTATTTAATGCTTCTGCTGATCAATAAAATTTTTGGTAACGAAGGACGTATTAATTTTTAAGCGCGTCAATTGCATTTCAATGAGAAATTTATCTTAACTATACTACAGGCTTACGCAGTTACACGGGCATTAAATTTCACATATTTTCTACAGCTTTAGTGAACTCTATCTCTCAATTTTTTTACTCGTACAAGGCAATGAAAAATAAAATTGATTTACAGCAGTGTGTTCATGTGAAGTGAATTAAAACACTTTATTAATATTTGAGGCACCAACCTCGAAGGTTAAACTCTCCAATTTGCTCGAAGTTATCAAAATTATTTTTGTAATGAATATGTTTGCAATGTGCGATATCTTTGACCTTGACTAGAATTTTCCAAAAAGTGATACCTATACCTAATGATAGGCATCATGATACTTAAACCTAATGTGTTGATTTTTACAGGATTTATTCCATATATACTCAGTTAAGAAAGTATTTTTGATTCTGCTCAATCCTCTTCTTTCAGAAGTTATAGAGGCTCCAAGTTGTTGCTTAGCTTTACTCAAGGTGTTCTGGGCGAGTTTATTTTAAGACTTCTACGAAATCGTTATTGATTATTGAAACTTCCCTATTGAAATCATCAGTTCTCCCCACATTTAGAAATTCACTGTTCCTGTTCAATTGATTTTCTTGAAATAGTTCTGGCTTTTTGATAGTTTTCATACAGAAGTGGTAAAAGACAGGGTTTTAATTTCTATTTTGTTTTTTAGTCATATAATCTATTAGGTAATTCTCAAAAGAAATAAGCGATGTCGTTTTGTTGCATAATGCTGTAAGATTATGATTATTTGTGATTATCGGATTTCGACTTTTTTCAATATTTTTGGTTATGCAAGTAGGCTTTGGAAAATTTTCGGTGAGTTAAGTGAGTCTGTACAGTATACCAATCTGGTTAGCTAATTCTGTTGATTAGTTAGACTTACGTTTAAATTACTGAAACCATACACAGATGTACTATTTTTTGAAGTATTTGCAGTATGTTTTCAATAAATTCAGATGCTAGACACGGTGACTATGAATGACAGCAAATGCTGCGGATGATAAAAGATTTCTCGCCTGTACTTCTAAAACCCGGCATGCAATTCTGTACCTTCACCTATTTTTATTCTATCGATATGATATATATACAGAGTAGTGATAGACAAAATTACAGAGTAAGATAGATGTAGAAAACATGATCTGACGAGCTATTGGACCTGGCATAATAGCGTTGGAAAGTTCAAAACCACCGCACATAAAATAAATAATAAAGAGAGGCATGAAATTATTGGATAGCAGCTGTGAGGGCATTAAAAATACATGAAAATCAATGCACACTCAATTCTGCGAGTCCTGCGATATGTTAACAAATTTTCGGCACCACTTGCTGCCTCTCGATCAGAGGTAAAGAATTTAGATGTGTACTATTTGCATCAATAAACCCGAATTTAAACGCAGGCATTGATATTTATAATAAGTTCTGGTATTTCCAATAGAAGCATCCGGAATTGTTTAACATCTCAACGTAAGTTATAAATTATTATTGCCAAACTGCCTACTGATTTGTGCGTGCTGCAGCAACCACAATCCACGTACAAGTAGAAACCCTCTGCAATGTGTCAACATCATACTTCTGTGCAGTACCCAAGTGCACGTCATGTTCTCGCTGGACACGCACAGGGTCGATGCTCATGCACGATTCACAGGACACACGTACTGGATATGCGTAGCAGACTATATTCAGCAAGTAACTACAGTAAAAAAATTGTTGCATCATTAATATATGTCTACTACGACTATGTTTACCCACACCTTTAACAAATTTTCAGCATATTATTATTTAATTCTTATTCACATTATGGTGTGAATCGTGTAGAAAATTAAAAGAAGGGCACACTAACTTCCATGAAGAAAGTGGACATAAGCGCGAATCCACCTCCACTTGCGCCCTTGTCCACGTTCTTCGCGGATATCAGTTCGCCCTTCTTTAAATTTGTTCCACCGCTCCCGTACACTACCCACACTCATAAAGTTGTCACAGTAACGTTTGCTCGTTCTGTGATAGATTTCAGCAGCACTACGTCCTTTGTCCTGCAAAAACAAATTACACTTCGTAACTAACATTTGGCGGGATTATCGATCGTAGTGACTACGTTCAATTATCCATACCTCATGCAATCGGGCTGTATCCATTTTGAAAATTATGTAGAGAAACTCGTAAGCCCCTACAACAAATTTGGTTACAAAACTGTTATGTTTGTATAATACATTTGTCTTTCTTTAAAGCCCATCGGAGGTTGAGAAACAGCCCTCGTAATTCATCGAAGTGGTTAGGGACATAAAAAGTTAGATCATCAGTGAATAGTTTACAATTAGTTGCAAAGTTCGATGATTAGTCGGTGATTACAATATTAAAATGAACTGAAACAATCACGGAGCCCCGTGATACGCCTATGGAAACCCGATTTAACGAAAATTTTCAACCACTAACGATTACCTACTGTTCCCTTTTCGAAAGATAACATTTAAAAAGTGACTAAAAAGCCTCTGATTTAATAGCATAGAAACTCACTCTGGAAAAATTGGTAAGCCACATAGTCAAATGTTTTAGGCAAGTCAAGGACAAGACAAAAAGTAAAAAATAACCATTGTTTTGTTTATCCTATTACACAACCTAAATCAGTTTTCCAAAATAATAGTGAATTTAGATAGGAACTCGGCAGTTTTTCATGAATTAATTTCTGAAATACTACATTAAAAGAGTAGTTGAGATAATTCGATAACTACTAAGTAGATGAGGATCACCTATTTTGAAAATTTAAACTATGTGCGCTCGTTTGAGTACATCAAAATAAATCCCAGTATCCACAAACGACTTCACATGCCTAATATAAAAACGTTTTTCAGATAAAAAAGTTATCTTCTTTCACGTAGACATTTGCTAAAACACGTTTCATGAAATGACAAAAAATCATGGCGATTAACTGTCAAAACTGACAATTGCCAACACACTATTTCTTATTGGATTCTTACGCCCACATCAAAAATGCAACTTGTACGAATAACTTATACTAAAATATCCGACAATACGACATAATATTTTACCTCCTACTATCCTTGATTTTGGCGTACATTGTGACACAATGTGGATGAAACATACACTCCAACATGAGTTTTCTCGGAGATCTTCATTAACACGTTCCCGATGGTTGTTCAACATTGTGGCTCATATAATGTACTTGATGGTAGACATATGTACCAGCACCTGGTCAACGCGTTAAGTGAAAGAGATGGTAATATTCTTTAACCTAGAATTCTTAGTATGATCTTTCATCGAACGCATGATTCACTATTTTGAGGTACGATTCACTCCTGAGCTAATCCTGATCAAGACTATTTCGATTGGTCTGATGCGTGTAGACTACATACTCTTCGATTCAGGTTCCTCTTTTTTATTTAATATGGTTTGCGTTTGCAAAGAAGTCAAATGATATTTCTGAACGCTTTTTAACCCAAACAGGTTTTAATCTAGCACTTTGATGCATGTTTTAATGGCCTTTTTGACAACTCTAACTCTTTGTATAAATCACTCTTCTCTTGGCCAAGAGGTTTAACATTTCCTTGCCATAAGTTTTCATTCGTTTATTTTCTTCTAACAATTGTCTCTTAAGCTCTCTATATATCTTATTCGTGGAAGTATTCTTTGACAACTTCAATCAACATTTAACCTCAAGATATCAACAAAGGATTTCCTATGACCATGTGCCTGTTAAATGTAATTCCTTCTCGTGGTCAGTTTCCCTTCTGATGTCTACGACTGCTTTTCTCTGACAGAGCTGACAATTATCCTACGATGAGTTACATGATAATTAAGTAAAATTAATGAAATTATTTGTCGCTTAGCTTGTCTTTATATCAGTGTTATTGCCGCATCGAGTTTTATTACAGCATGTGTTATTACATCGAGTTTCTTCTTATACGGTTCTTTTGATAATATTTACGCCATTTAGAAAATTTGGCTCCTTATAATTTGTCGAAATTACTCTCCGTGCAAATCCCACTTAAAGATAGCAGCAACTATGTGTAATATTTTGCATTTTACTAGATCTTATAATACTGATGGGATACATACAATACGTACAACTAACAGATAACAAAAACTGCTCAGAA
Organism: Trinorchestia longiramus; assembly: GCA_006783055.1. NCBI lineage: Eukaryota > Metazoa > Arthropoda > Malacostraca > Amphipoda > Talitridae > Trinorchestia > Trinorchestia longiramus. The sequence goes on from VCRD01001142.1 coordinate 27,822, forward strand.
CAAAGCAAAACAGTATGAACGGAACCTTTTGACAGCAGTTAAGATAAATATGAAATTTAATGATGAAAATACATCTGAAAGAGGCAGATTTTCTACATCTTCATGACGATAATAATCCCACTTTCTGCAATAGTTTGAAGATATTCTACCCAATGCAAGAAACATTTATTCTTCAGAAATAGAGAAACACAACAGCCTTCCACGCACAATCCAGGCGAACAATACACAAAGGGAACAATGAATTTGCATTTCATAAGAAATTTCATTCGTTTATATACAAGCCAATCGTTTATACGCTTTGATCCCCTAGAACGAACATGGAAAATTCTCGCACAGCACTCGCAATTCTTGAGGGCTGTACGAACTCACCAAATCAGTTATACTGTCGAACTTTTAGAAAGCCTGGGGAAGTTCTTCAGAACTCTTTTCGTCTTCACGCAGAAATAGCAAAAATCTGAACTGCAAAGCCTTATCGTAAGTTACAGTGACGTACCACACCGTTCCAGTATGTCAACTTCAAGTGCCCAACTTCGGGAAAAGAATTTTCATGACTTTAAAAAGCGCTCTGGCAGACGTACTGGAAAATTGCGACTATTCAACTAGAAGAGCGACAGGCACTATGTTTCCCAACCTATCTAAGAACTTCCTCTAATTTGAAACTTAATAACAGAAACATAAGGTTAAAGAGTCGATAGTTCTAACAGTATTACGCATATCGTAAACGCTTATTGAGCTGTTAGAGGCGTTTTCAAATGATGCAAGTTGAGCTGTGATTAGTAATAGTAGGTTTAATTCGTCACAGTATCATCATTATAGAAATTAGGGATAACCGAGTTTTATTGATAATCAATGATCCTACATAATCCTAACACTTACACTTCATCGTAGTGTTTATTTCAATACTTTTATGCACGGATACGACTAAGGCAGCGAGGTATTCCTCGTTGAAGTTTTAATAAACCTGTTGGAAATTTAGACTTTACCCGAAGAAACTCCTTTAGTTTATGGATCAAAATAATACAAGTTTAATTTTTTCAATTTTTTTAATTCATTAAACGAAAATGTTGAACCAGTTATGTTGCTTCTCATGAGTGATATACGTTTTGTTATGCTTTACTTAATAAAAAAACGATTGAGTGGGAAGACAATACTGTATGTCTTAAGTTGTGTTGAAAAAAGGCAGAGCAAGATTGGGGTCGAGGATTTTGACAGATTATTGACCATCCATTTTAATGAGCAATATTTCAGATGTAACCAATATTGGCAGTCCATGTTAATGAGCAGTATTTTTGAAGTAACCAATATTGACAAACCATTTAAATAAGCGATATTTCAGAAGCAACCAACGCTGAGAGTCTATATTAATGAACAGAATTTTGAAAATAAACAGTATTCAAAGCGCTCTAGCAAAAAAACTGCACCACAAACACCAGCTTCTAACGTACGAAATGCTCCGAATGACAGAGCTCACAAGTAGCGTCAAGAAAAGTCAAGTATCCTACAGTTCTGTGTAGGTCACCCAGACTGGTGCGCTGCCAAGCAAGAAATAAATACGTTTGTGCTTGAGCGACCAATTAGAGGGAGCAACTAGCATTTATGATGGACTACTGAAAATATATTTCTTCAGTTTGTTAGTTTCAAAGAAAAATTGTGTCAATGGAGCACTTAGTTGATGGTGTAATGCATATTTAAAACTCAAGTACATGATTAAAACCAAGAATATTTTCAAACTTAAATTAATCCTTCGCAGCTTTTAATCCTTTTCGAGAAATTTTAGGCGCTCAGGTGTCAGTGAATTTAGATTCAGATGCAGAGTCAATACTCAGGCCCTAACGTCAAGGATGGGATCAGCTTTTATTCTTCACGGAGGCATTGCTGAAGAATTTCTATTGTTTCCATAATTTAATAAGTTTGTTGAATTTTTCCTTAGAGACTCAATTAAACTGGCTTTAACAATGAAATTTTACTTAACCCAATATCTTCAGTGTCAAATTTATTACGAAATCAATTTAAGGTAAAGAATAATTGTCAATTATAGAAGTCTGAGTATAACGAATTTAGGAATCACTCTTCCTACTTTAATATAGTGTGTCTAACACCTGTTCATTAATTTATTAATGTTTCATTACTGGTAAGCAGATAATTAAAAGACAAAATAAAATATTACCTAAATGGATATTCTTCAATTGAAATAAACCTGAATATTTTAAGAAATGAAAAAAGAACAGAATAAAACGTCAAGTAACAAAAATCATGAAAAGAATTTACACCCAACTATACGTTTTCCAAGTTTATTTGTACCAAATGAAAATCAATTTGCATAAAAATATTCATTTGCACAAAGTGTAGTGACACTTGCCTCAAATAAAAATTAATTTCTACTATATGAAAGCAAACTTGCACAAAATGATATGAACTCTTTACACTTGACTCTAGGAAAAAGTCAAATTTGTGCAATATTTTTGGTCAGGAAATTCATTTACCTTTCGTTCGACGATTCAACAACTTATATACTTCATTTCTATGCACTCTTGACGATTTCAAAATACTTCTGAAATAACTATCTTTTAGCACTATGATGACAATGTATTCAATATATAAAACACTATGTAAATATAAATGAAATATTTTCATGTGATGGGAATATTCCCATCATCACGAACAGTGCTTATATAAATGGATCAATCTGCGAATAAAAAATCAGTGTATCCTAGAATACGGAACAAATATTTTGAAACGAATTCAACTATGATAATTATATTTTGTCGGCTTCCTATAATGCCTTCAGTTAATTTTGCAAATTCATTTCTCTTCGATGTAAATTAATTTCCATATGATGCAAATTTTATTTTGCTTGGTGAAAATTAGCTTTCATTTGTAGCAAAATAATTTTCCCTTTGCGAAAATTGAACTCAGTTTGTTCCTTTTTAAATTTTATTCGACCAATTTGATGGTCAAGGATTTGAATTTTTTTGGATTATTATTTCGTTGATGAAAATAAATTTTTAGTTTTGAAATTCCATTGTGGAATAAATGTATGTGTCGACCCTTCCACGTTAAATTCAATGGATATGAGTGACTATTTTCAATGCCGAATTCGTACACGTAGTGTCAATGCAAACAATGACTAAGTACTTAGATCATAATGCACCTGATGCTGTCCATGCATCAATACCAAGTCTGCAGGTAGTAATGAGTTTTTACCCTATTATAACGAGTTATCGTATCTGTACAGATTTTTTGGAAAATCTTAAGACTGGTCATTCTTTGCATCAGTGCAAACTCGTTCGTTCATGCAAAATATTCTGTACCTGAATGAGAATCAGGGCACTTAATTTTGCATATGAGCAACGAGATATGAAAATTGCAATCGCTTTCGCTGAGAAATATCTGGCACTAAAACCCACAAAAGAAAGTCTGCATTCATCATGGCTTTTTCAGCTCCACTCAAGGCTTCGTATTATGGCAAGAACAAGAGAATGATGGCTCTCATCCGTGAAGGCGGAGAAAAACGGGAAACTCGCCAAAAACTGGTTCTCTTGAAACCGCAAATTTCTGTAGCTTGTCTGCGCTTCAATTCCCATGCCCACACAGAGCCTGTGGAAAAACGGTTTACAAAAAAGAGACAAATGTAGCTATTTTGACAAAAGGATTTTTTAATTCGAAGTCACATCAAAGTTCTCTGTGATCTAAGGAAACTGAGTTTGTATTGTAAAGTTTGAAAAAAATCATTTGTGCTTTAAGCGTTTTTTTAGTCGTCTTTCGGTTGAGAAATCACTCGGGACCCAAGTTCTCGAATAAAAATTGGCAGATAACCAAATTATTGCTAAACTACATTAGTTTTAAATGCTTTCCAAAAAGGAGCAGACTTGTCTACCAGATGTGTCGGAAATATCGTACACAGTGCACAGAATATACGTGGTGGATTCGAAATTTTCCCCAGTTTTCATGTTAAACTAAGCTTAGGAGGCTATATATGAGTAATTCATATCCACTGAAATGAGAAAACTATCATAAGTGAACAGGTTAACACATTCACTAGCTCCAAATTGCCTTTTCTTCGGGCAAGTATCCACTGCATTCTTCTTTTTCTTGGTTTACTTAACCTTAGTTCATTTTATATGAGTAATTTTCACTTTCTTGAGCAGGAAAAAGTTTTCAAATGACGGATTTAGGTAAATAATTGGAGATAAAATATTATTTTGATACTAAAACACAATCTGCGTTTGACAATTTTTGATACATGGTCATGTTATCGAAATAGGTAGGTAATGGGATAAAATTTGGCTCATGATACATTAGAATAGAATAAGGCAATAGGAACGAGCCATTTGGCCCATTCTTGGTTCAATACCGAAGTCCCATTACAAAGGTAATGTATCATGAATGCTACATTACCAGTCATGTTTCATTTTTTGATACATGGTAGTACTAACAATGTTATTACCGAAGTGAGTTGCCCACTGCTAGAAAATATCACGAATTTACTCACGGTGGGAGAATACAATGAATATAAAATAGCCATAAGCTTATGGAAAAGCGACATTACGTCCGGACTGCACTCTCATTGTGCAATATATCATTTGTTTATATAGCAAGTCATGTCTTAATTACTACCCTACTTGTGCCAAAAGCCGTATCAGATCATCAAATTCCCTCATTGAAGCTATGAACAGAGATATACAGTACGCATATCATTTCAATTGTCTTATAAGCAAAATTATAAAAAATATTCAAGAAATAATGGCAATCAATTATTTCCTAGCAGAAATTACCATGTAAATGAACTTCATCGAGGTGATTAACTTGAATTTAAGAATTAAAAACATAAAATATCAGCACGAGTTCCATAATATTAACACACATTGAAAGTACAGGAAAGCCGTTTCTTTGACATGACTGTAGCTCGAGTTATACTCAGATGTGAGGAAAGTATCATACAATGTTCGTCAGTCTCAGAGCCGCTTTTTCAAATTCAGTCACCAATCTCTGCAGATTTTTTTTTAATCTGCTACTAATGTTATATCATCACTTAAAAGTGCTCAAAAAAGGTCGTATAATCATCATCCTTATCAATAAATTGACTTGATGTTTTCCCCCTCGAGCAGCGATAATAAATTCAGTTTCTTAATAATGAATACATTGGAGAATTCATGAGTATTATTCTTAAATTTCCAATAAAGATTTTAGTAAACCTATGTATGAGCCATTACTTACCGTAAAATTTAAGCAGTCAAAATGTTACAGTCGAATACTCTAAGCAAAACAGAAAAAACACATGATTTTGATGGGGAATGGAGCAAAACAGAGCTGGGTAAAGTATTGGTTTAAATTGATTTTCAGTTTTTAACGTTCAGTAGAGCAGCATTTGTTTTCATCCAGAGCTTCACTAGTGCGTTGCAGCATTCTTTTTGGTATTTTAGCTTAATTTTCTTCTTAAATTACCATCATATTATTAAGCAGCTTATACAATCGTTTTCTCTGTTTTGAAAAGGATTCATCTACGCCATTCTTGAACACTTTTACTGTTTTAAGAATAGATGAATAGAATAAAATATGGTTACAGGAACAAGCGGCTTGGTCAATTCTTGGGCTGCTACCCAATTCCCATGTCATTTAACGTAAGAGAATAATCACGCACATGCATCTCAATCACGCACAAACATGTCAGTCACGTACGCTCACCTTAATCAAACACAGGTTTTCAGTGACGCACACTCACCGTAATCATACACAGGCCCTTGGACTTAAGAAATATATGAAATCAGTACTCTATAGAAATGGGATGCTCTATATCCCAGATAAATCTAAGTTGTTGAATGTTTCAAAACAATCAGTATCAGTTACAAGTGGTACGGTATGCAGTCACTTGCAAGGGACATCTGATTTGTATTACTTCGAGAGATCGTACTTCCATTAGACCTCTTGAGACTCCTTTAGCTCCGTCAACTCCTCGTAGAGTACCATGAAGCTGTATAAAATAATTAGAACTTAGAAGTTGAGAGGTAATGTCTTAAAATGAAAGTGAAGACCACCGTTTAAATATTTTACGGATACTGGGTGAAATTGGGAAATTCTTCTAAGAACTCTTGTTACGTAGCAAGGAAGAATAACATTCATGCCCATAAAAAATGATCACTAATAGTTTTCTATGAATTGATGCATCATGTAGCTTCAAATGTAATGCTTGAGGGTGAAATCGCTATGGGTCTCAGGTAATCTCGAATCTTTAAATTGTTTACGTGTCTTAATGGCATCAGATTGGTGCAAAAGAAATGTCCGATGTCAAGGTCTATACTAAAAATGAAAGCATTCCAGATTATGAATTGTCTATTCACTGAGATTACATTATTTGTCTTCTAGAAGATCGTTCCATTTGTCGCATTGTCGTAAAATTCCTTAAGCTTGAAGAAAAATATGAATCCAACTGATTTAAACCACTTTTTTTGAGGTTAACCTAAGACCATCCGAATGGTTCTTTGGTTCTCGATACAAATGGATAGGTAATTAGAAAGAGTAAAGTCAAGAAAATATGGTGGATGAAATAAAATTTCCCGATCCAGCTCCTCCAATAAGTTTTTGACCAGTTGAGCTGTGTTGGGACGGTCACTATCGTGATGGATGATGGCACCCTTTCTGTTCACTAAAGAGAGTTACTTTCGATTCAAAGCTGATTTCAAACAACGAAGTTGATCTCATTTCACTTTCCACTCCACATGATTTTCGTTGGATAAATTTCTCTACTCGGTTGTTGAACTGATATTTCTGCTCTAGTGAGCCGTGATTGGTGGTGTTCAACAATATCGTAAAGGATCCACTATTCATCGTCTGTAACAAGCCTAACTAAAAATGATACCTGAAGGTGTCATGAAAGTAATACTTTCCAACAAGCAATGTGCTCTTTCATATTCCCTGAAGATTATTCATGTGCAACCAAATTCCCAACCATGAAACTTCTCCAAGCTTTATCTGTTGGTGCAGCACTGTTGTATGGTCAACGTAAAATTTCCCTGCAAGTTTCCTCGAGGTAATGGGGAAGATTATCTGTGACAACAGCTTTCAATTCCCTGGAATCAAGTTTTTTAGGAAGGCGCTCTTCTTGCTCATCTTTCACTCTGAAATTTTGCCTTCGGCAACGGGAAAACTACCTCCTGCAACTTCTTGCATTCACTACATCTCGATTAGCGTTTTGTGTAAATTTTACTGCTGCACTTCATTAACACCTTTTTGAAACTCATAGAGTAAAACACGTTTAACAGGATATTTAGATGGTACAAATATATATCCAAATATTACAGAGGATTATTGGAAAGATAATAATCTTGTAGAATAGGTATAAATTACTCTACGATATAACTAAACTATAAAGAGAGACAAGAATTCAATAAATACTACCCAAAACTTTATTTTCGAAAGTCAAGCAATAGATTGGCACCAATCCAATATGTTCTCACACAGCTTTTGAGTTGCTTTCACAGCCTTCGTTTGTCAGTGATTGTACATTATTTATTACATACTGAATTTGTCTTCCAAACAATGGTACGTTGCAGGGTTAATTTTACTATGTTATACCATATGGTTAGTTTATTCTGCTATTACTCATTATGTTTGAACATTGTTATTACAGCTCATTGATGTAATAAAACTGTTCAATATTCGTCAAATACGAACATGTAATTTTTGTCTTAGTTTACAGTAAAACAGGTTTTCGGATGAGATGAGGGTTAATCACGTTTCGATTTCGAATCACAGTAATACCTCTAAAGTCGAACGGCTCGAAGGTCGAATAAATTGGAAATCGACCTGAAAGATTCGAGTTATTTTCGGTCCGGAAACCGAACAAGCGTACGAAAGTCGAACCAAGCCCAGTAGAAAGCGCGTTTAGTCAAGCGTTGGTAGTCACGCGCCGTAAGTCGATCTGGTCACACGTGAGCTTTCGCAGCGTTATACGGTATTTCATTTTCTTGCGAATTTAGTTAATTTGTGTTCTAAACCGCTAAAAATGTGTCCTAAGAAGAATGTTAGTGATAGTGCGCGAGTGAAAAAGAAGAATGTAAGAAAAACGATCAAACTGAAAAAGGAAATCATTGTACAATTTGAGAGTGGAGTGCGTGTTTCAGATCTTGCTACGCAGTACGGCATGGCTAATTCAACGATATCAACATTTTTAAAGAAGAAAGAAGAGCTCAAAGGAGCGAATGTTGCAAAAGGGGGGACCTCATCGAGGAAGAAAAGGCCTCAGATATTGGAAGAAGTGGAGAAATTATTGTTGATCTTCATAAATGAGAAATAGTTACGCGGTGATAACATCAGTGAGGCGTTCATCTGTGAAAAGGCGCTCCATATATACGAGGATTTACTGCAGAAAATCCCAGGCACAAGTTCAAGATATTTTGTTTTCAAAGTTTCGTTTTTAAATACGGTGTTATTTTACTGTACAAATTTTATCCGCAATTTAACTTTATGGGTTATTATCTGTGTAACGACTACACATTACTTATATATGTATACCTCTACTGTACCCGTCGAGTGGGGCATCGAACACATTAATTGCGTTTCCATTATTTCTTATGGGGGAAATTCGTTCGGAAGTCGACCAGTTCAGAAGTCGACCACTTTTCTGGAACAGATTGTGTTCGACTTTTGAGGTATTACTGTATTCGATCGGTTGGTAGTCTGGTCATGAGAACGCTGCGTGTTGATAGTTTAAAAAATCGCTGGAATATTTGTATACTGTTTTAATTTCTAAGATGGAAGTTGCATGCATATAATACAGGAATTTAAAACTCACAGACAGAACATTTTATTGAACATTCACATAAGCAACTTCTATTGTTCAAAATTAGCGTTCATCAACCTCAAATACAGTCCACAACGTTAGCACAGAACTTCATTTATTTTCTTTGTGTATCCATAATATTAATCATGCTGCAGGAGCATGCGTCATCCAAAATTTGGACAGTGCTACTCTGTTTATATTAGCATTTTTTATTAATGTTCAACTGACGGAATAAATTCCATATATTAGGAAAAAACCTATAAATGGTAGTTAATTTTTAATCCCAGTTTTTCTGTCCTCTCTCTGAAATAGTGTGTTCCGAAAACTTATCGATTTCATTCTGAGGTCAATATTTCTGAGGTCAATAAATAAATCGTGTTGGAGACTACTAGAAATTTGTCACACTGCATAAATATCTTCATTTTCCTTATTTCACCAATTATTTCCAAACACTTTTTCCAAAAGCACTAAGACAACAGCTAAGACTTGCAGCTAAGTCATTCAAGACAACACAATTTTGAGAGTATAAATGTTGTTTTTGACATCCACTTCAGTCAAACGGCTAGCTCCCTGTCCTTGAATTCCGCAGGTCGAGTCTCCGCGCAGCACTCGAATTTCTCCAGCTTAAACCCAGAGGGCCAGAATAACTTACTAACTAACTGACTACGAGTATTTCTTCAAATTTATAACCTATACATATGTATTCTACCAGCATTTATCTCAAAGAACTACACAGAAAGATGGAAGAGTTGATAGTATCATCACTAGTCAGTGGTGTGGCAATATCAATTTTTTGGTGGTCTTTTTTGCATGGCAAATCAATGTAGATTTCGATGTTTTAGCGATTAGTTATAGACAATTTTCACTGCATCGCAAAATTAAGTTTTTAAATCATTAGAAGAACAGGAGTCAACGCAAAAATTTCTTTTCCTTGTTTCTTTGATTAGTGGCCCCGTTTTAAACTTTCATTGCACTACCCTTCTGATCTGCAATCGGTAAGTGACTTAGGAGTGTCACATAATAGGAAACTTTGGGCGATATTGATGGAACTTAATTTTGTAATGATTTTCATTCTTCGTCAGGCTGGACCTCTTCGGCTGCGCGTTAAAGCGATGTCAGTTCAGCATCGATAATAAGTTTAGTTCTGCATAGCTTTCGAGGGCTTAGTACTGTCTCCGCTCATTTCGTTTCTTCCTAATTGTTCTGTCGTTACATAAACCAGCTGTTCGTATGTGGCGAAACGTGCTCTCTCTCTACATGGTCACAGGATAAAAACGTAATAATTACGAGCATTAATTGAATTCTTACAAAATGAATGTATCACAGACAGATTTTACGTTAATTGAATGCAATCAATTTTCATAACGAGAGAGAGAGACGTCACAAATTTGAGGAATCCAAACCCCCTGACATGAATACTATATTATGCATTAGTGAGGCCAAAACAAGAAGGGTATAACTTTCCCCAGTTTATGTGAACTTTTCCAAGTTCCAATTTCTCCTAGAAGTAGTAATCGTTGTAGATGTAGAGGTTCCGCTAGATTAAGACAGCTACAGTTAGATCCTGATCCCGATCCTGACCCTGACTGATCCCGTAGAGCCCGTAGATACCGTGAATCCCGTAGATTACGTAGATTCCGTATGTCCCGTGACTCCCTCCCTAAAATGAGAGAAAAGTCCTCCATAAGTGCATGCCTTGATAGAGCTGCCCTACTACGGTTATGACTTGATGGAGATGCCTTATTAAGTTTATTTCTGTTTCCTATACCAGAAGTAATCTCACCTCCCACCGATGTATATGTTTTTTGCTTGTTGTCTCTCCGATGTCGCTCGCTCCTCCAGCTTGTAGACCCCCGCGGTAGAATCGTTGTCGCTCCTAGCACTGTCGCTCACACTTATCGCCTTACTATTCTGACCACGTTAGTTTCATGACTGCTGCTTATATAATACGTTGGTGTTTTCTAGAAACACGCCTCCTAACTTCCAGCTCCTCCTTTCACAGTTGGTCTTGCTTGTGGCCGTTTGCAGTTTTGACCGTTAGTCTCATCAATGTTTCCCACGTTTCGAGGCTCTCGTAGGACATATTTCACCTGCTAGGCGTCCGTTGCTCAGACTTGCTCACGTTGCTTGTTTTGTTTGTGTTCTGCTGCTCGATAGCCGTTGGCTTTTAATGGGTCTTAGGCCCAACTGTTCGCACTCTCCACATACCTGTTCACCTTCCCACTTCCTTATAACATATCACACACATCCTTACACGTTAACACATCATTCCACATCACTATGCTTTATCACTACTACCATCACAATATCACCACATCACTACTACCACCACACGTTTATTATATTTCTTCTGTTATTAATCCCAGATTTTCTGAAATTGCAAGATTACCAATACTAAATAGTCTAACTTTATTAATTGATACTTCCTTCAAGTCAGCTAAGCAAGAGTCTAAACCCATTCCCTGCAATCATATTAGGGCTGCAAATTTTGTCCTTACATTGCACACCGCTTGATAGAATGACAACCAGTTTCTCAATATTGCTACTCGCATATGAGGTGAGACATAATATACAGGGTGTCTCAAAAAAATATACTCACCCTTTAACCGTTGCTAACATGCCGTCTTCTTTGTGTTGCAGGTGTGAGGTTTGAACCTTTGCGAACATGATTAAATGCGATTAAAGAATCATGTTCGCAAAGGTTCGAACCTCACACCTGCAACACAAAGAAGACAGCATGTTAGCAACGGTTAAAGGGTGAGTACATTTTTTTGAGACACCCTGTATAAGTGTACGTGTAGAATGCACACAAAAGTGCATGTATTGTGTGATGTACATGTATTGTGTGATGTATCAGAGGTTTAGAGTTATGGGGCCGTCTGGCCACCTTTGTAAACAAGCAATTATCCGAGTGGCGGTAGGACACCGGGAGTGCTGTATCAGCGGGCCCAAAAGCCCAAACTCGAGTGCTATGATAGAAGGAGCGTGAGAGAGAGACTCTACGACAAAAATTGGAAGAGACACCAGATACCCGATTGGCGAGGGTAGGGTGATCTGTCGAGATGTAAAGGTGGAAGTTTTGCGCTTTAAGAGGATAGGTAGGATAAGGGTCAGTTTAACCAAGGGGAGTTAGAGTAAAATTATCATATTGATCAACAACAGTAGAACTTACACGTGTACTTAACGTGTGCGTTAAGAGAATATTCAATTATGTAGCACCCATGAGAATGCAGTTAAGATTTATTGACGACGTATGAGGAGATAGCGGGTATAGTTATATGTATCATTTGTGAGTGTTAAATTGTTATACTCTGATCACCAGTGTTGAATCTCCAGTGTAAATGGCAAGTACTAAGTTTAATATTATGCCAGGTAATCGAGGTTCTCGGTAGGAGGGTTCAATGTGAGGGTTTCATTGAATTCTATTGTTCAGTGTTGTACTAAATTGTTTCACTGTTAGGTGAGCGATTAACCTATTAATAGGGTGTCATGTTTTGGTTCATCTGCCAGAATGAGGTGAATTACTTCCATTATCAACGTCCGCAATTATTAGAATAAGACATGATAATTTCTCTGTGTGTATTCATTATCGTTCTCACGACTACCATTGAAAAATTGGGGACCTTTTAATCATTTAATTCATGTGAAAGATTGGGGGCCTACAAGGTAAGTATGTTATGTTTCCTTACAATCAATGAATCATGTCGTTTACAAGTATTAATTGAAAATAACGGAAAAACAACATGCAGAAAACCATGCTTTGAAAACCAAGAGTCACGTACATTTTGAAAGTGCGAGAAGAACTCGTTAATCAATCATTGTAAAATAAATACTAGGCAAAATATTCTGTTTATTTAATTAAACAAATAATAATAGGTTGACATCAAGGACTACTATAACCAGGACATGCACCGTCATGTAGCTGACTACGGTAGCGGAGGCCAGTTCATCGAGTTCAGTTAACAACCATCTGTCGCTCAGTTTGAATCGGACATTCTTGTTTGTTTCGAGGCACATTGCTGCATTTCTAAGTGGATACTGTTTGTTTACAAAGTTTATTGCTAATTATATGTATTAGAAATGCCGAACAAGTGTGGGGCTGTGTGAACAAGTGAAATCCCTCCCAGTATCTTCATTGTGCCTGCTTCATGTCTGCCATCTCCAAAACCTGCATCTCGCCTGGCGAAAGTGGAAGACCAACAACTGAGGTATTTTCTTCAGAAGGATGAGATTACTTCATTTGATGCTTTCAAACCTGAACGTAACCTGCAGAAGCAGTACAAGAACTTGATTACTTCAAGATCGAAAGAAATGCTTGTGTGTTTGTTCATGACCGACGACTTCAGTGACTGCAGCCTGTCTGTGATTGTCGAAAACAAGACCACTTTGTGTTCCCCACTAACGCTCAGTGCGTTCAAGAACTGCATTAGTGTACCACTGTTTAAGATACTTCATCCTAACAATGGTTTGAGATCGTATACGCAGTCCGACGAAACTGTGCACTTGGCAATGAACTATGTATGACATCCTGTTAGACAAAACGATCCAAAATGTTGTCACCCTTCAAGCTCACACGTCAGCCTATGTCGACACCAAGAAGGAGAAGAAGTTGGTATTTTTGACGTCTGTTGGAACTTTTATCACAGAAGCAGTTTTCCATGAATGATTATTGTTTAGCTCTTCAATCATACCCGAAGTGTAATTATGAACAGCTCAGAGACTTTTTGGTACTGCCTTGCAAACGCAAGCTGCAGTACATCACTTCATCTATTGACAAGGACCAGGTGCTGAGGGAAACATTTGACAAAGTCCAGACACTGCAACAGAAGAATGTGTTTCTCTTGGTAGATGAAGTACAGATTCGCCCAACTGTTTCAATTTCTGGTGGGTTGCTGAGTGGCAAGGAACTGTACGAGTCAAAGAAAGGCAGTATTCTGATGACTACTACACTAACTCAATTTGCTGTCAAACCCTCAAATTTGCTGTCAGCCCCTCAGAGAAAGACTAGCAGAAGAATGCAGTCCTTCAGACTTCTGTCAAGAAGGCCCGGTTGGCTGACTAATCGCTGCAGTTTGGTAGGTTTTTGCTTCTGTCTGTGTGTTTCTATGCATGAATGTTTGTATGTTAGGTTGTTTGCATTGGAAAAGGTTTAACTATAATCAACTTGTAAAGTCTAAAACTGCAGCAACTCGGCTTTCTATAAAGTGGCCACTAAGCTCATACAATAATACATGTTAAGTCAGGTTAAAATTGGTATTTCAAAGCATTACAGGGCTGTAAATCATTTAAAACTAACTGTAAAACCTTATTATCCCTTCTATTGCTTGAAAGAAGTAATTTTTGATCAATTTATCCGATAGAAAATGTCATGTTACTAAGAATGCAATGGCCTCCGCTACTGTAGTCAGCTACATGGCGATGCACGTCCTGGTTATAGTAGTCTTTGGTAGACATTTATACCATATCGGCACACAAACACATTGCTTCAACATTATTTTGTTCCCCTCTGTTTTCGATCTCCTTGATTGAAATTAATAATAAATGATCGTATTTACTTCCTAAAATAGCTTGTTCTGATAGCTTTGCATCCCAATTACTTTTGCCAAGTGATACCCTGTGCTTCGTTTATTACAGAAAAATTATTTCTGTTCTAAATAAATTGTTCCTTGTTTTCCCCAATTTTCAGTGTACCTTAGACGTCGTAGCAAATTTATCATTCTAGTACTTGTGTATGGTATTTAACATTCATATCACTATTTCTAGCTAATTTCTGTGTTTTTTATTCTACAGTAGTGTATATAAATTCTAAATCAACAAATTCTGGACCATTCATTAATTTCGTAATTTCATAAGTCGATGATAATAATTTTGGAATACAATCATCATTTCATGAAAATAATTCTGCAGTGCAATCATAGCATTGCCTAGTTTCATTTTATATATTTTTCCACGTTCAAGTTTTCATTTCTGTTTGTTTGTTCGTGCATATCTTGGGCGACTGTCAACGTTGTCACCTTGTCACATTTTACACCCTCATAACCTCTGGTAGCCGTGCTTCTTAAAAACACGTCAGACTGCATATCTAGTACCGAACGTTCTTCTGTATCATTCTGTTACGCTTTCTGCGCATAGGTTGCTAGCTGACAACTAATGCTCTCGTCGAGTGTTGAGGTTTCCTTTTATTCACTTATTGACTGCTCGAAATTAGATAAAAAGTGTATTACAATTCCTTTATTAAAGTAACTGACTTAGGAAAACTATTAATGTACTTCGGCGCATAGATTTGTAGCCTTCATTTTGTAAAGTTCCCTTTTCGTATTTTATTTGCTTTTTCGTATTATTCCTTTGATTTTTCACATTACTTAGACTGAGCCGTAGGTGCAGGTCTTGGTTTTTGTTCTGGCTCAAGCCCTAAGTTTTTTACATCCATTCAAGATCCGGTCTTTGTTGCAAATAAACGCCTAACAAAAGAAAGGGGATTATTTCCCTTCCTTAAGTTTATCGTCAGAGTAACGTGACGTCCAATAAATCTCAAGATATTACTGTAAAGAATTAGAAACTCAGTTGCACTTGTATTTTTTTATATATTAAATTGAAACCAAGTATTTTATCTTATTTTTTGTTCGTTTCATTCTTTTTCTCTGACTCTCTTTGAATTTTTCAGAAACAAAGGAATTAGATCAAAAGAACACGATGCGGTAAAGTAATTTTGTTTTGAACCCATGCACTGCTCGTATACCTCTTGCTTCCGTTCAAATCACATAGAGAACTTTGAAAATAAGGTAAAAACGTTGAAGCTTTTGGCCAATACGTGAGTGGGCCGTCCACTTTAGGAGTACTGAGTAGCTGGGGTAGGCGTCACCGAATTAGGCGGGGATTGTACGCAGTATTTCTGGCCCACGTAATTGTTAGGAGTCAGTATGAGAGAGAAACCGGATTTCGTTCGTTTAGGATTTGTTTCTACAAAAGCCAGGATTTGTACAAAGAGACCACAATTCAGACAACAAAGAATTGAGACTTGAGAGATACTACGGGAGGGAGAAAGAGAGACCTGTTGTAATAAAGGACAGTAAATAATTTGGAACAAACAGAATATTAATACAATAAAATGATATTACGGAATACTGAGATTGGATTACTATTACAACAAATTTCAATTAATTAATAACGGCATTAAATGGCAAATACAGTAGAATCGGATTGACACGATTATTATTACTATTAATATTATTATTATTATATTCTTAGTTTAAGTCCTTCCTACCTCTCTACTGGTACAATTTAAAAACCTTTTCAATTAAGCAGAAAATGGATACACAGGAACATGGTATCAGAATATAATTTAACTGTTTTTAGATCAAACTGAATTATAAATAGAACAGAAACGAAACGTCTGAATTTAATTTAATTATTTTTGGATAAAACAAATATATAAATGAAACAGAAACAAGATACAGAGTGCAGCAACATAACTGCCTTTGTTCGAAGTAAAATGCATTTAAAAAAGGAAGTTATACTGCCGTGCTCTGTATCTGACATAAAAATTAACGTACTCCAGTTTGACTTAATATTGAACCGAGAAAAAACGAATAGAATAAACAAGGAAAAATACTTTGCATGATCAATTACGGAATCTTAGAAGACACGTTGAAACGATGCTTCGGAATGCATCTAATTGAAGGACTGCACAGACTAGCCTGCATTTTGGACTGAAGTTTTGGCAGGAAAATAAACTTTCAGCCTAAGCCTCTTTCAGCTGAATGTTTAGTGAGAAAGTATCGCATAAAAAACATGCAATGATACGACTGAACTGCGAAATTATCATTATTGAAATCGTTTTAAGAATTATTGAAATGCGAAGAATTTAATGAAGTTTAATTTATATATACTGTTATAACTCGCAGAACACAGAAATTGGGTGAAGCATGGGAACTAATCGAACACGGTTTCTAGAATGATAATTTTCTACTCTGTACGAGGGAACTGATAATGCGTAAGTAGAAGAGGAATTTATCTCAAACACAAAGAGATTGACAGTCATAAACCCGACAGTCAAAACCAGTTAATAAATAGTACACTAAACCAACGAAGTATAATGTGTGCTTAACTGTAAAAAAAATAAACTATCTACACGCATCATTCAGAAATGAACACAATAACTTATTATTCTTACAAGCCAGGGTTGCGATAGAGTAAGCAAGAAAACACTGCCATTTTAGCGTGAACATAGGACCGAGATGAGTCCATCGGCAAAACACGATGACTCATCAGGTACAATTGTCTTGAATACGAATATTACATACCATTCCAATGAGTTAGATTTTAATTTACATTTGCTAACCACGTGAAATGGACTATGTATTTTCGTTCTAAAATAATGTGAAAAATAACTACAGTTTTAATTACGGTACCATAGAACTATTAAAAATGCGTACTCATCCGTATGTGTCGAACTTGAATGTGTTCATACGGGAGGACTCTGTATGAAATATAAACTTTCAATAATGGTTTTGTTTCTCCAATAACTTAAGAGTATTGATTGAATTCGTTTTCTTTAAAATATTCATTCAAAGAAAATATGTTAGAATTGGGAACCATTTGTTACTTGACTCATTGTGATGTTTCATTTTAGGGCTATTTGTGGAACTTTTACACAAAATTGAACTTATGAGGTAAAAATAAAAGCAAACTGACTACCAAAGCCAACTTTCCATTGGTAAAATACCTGATCTTCTAGATAAAATTTTTTATGACACATGTACATTTAATTTTTTATTGTTCTGTTCTGAATTCATGATTTAATTTACGATGTAGAAGTAGTTAAAGAGTATTAGTGGTATTCTTTAATAAGTAAAGAGAACCTAATTGTTGGAATTTTAATTTACATTACTGGCATAATACTTCCCTTTACAAGACAAAAATGATGATTAAATGATGATGAATAAATTCGAAGCCTGTTCTTATAGATTCATAAACTTTTCCCATAATTTTTTAAAAATAAACAAATTTCTCACGAATGTTTAAAGTGTGTTGGACAAGCAAAGAGCTAATTACAGCGGTCCAAGGACTCATGAGTCGACTACTAAAATTTCCAGTACGAAGGTTTGACCACGCTAGTGAACTAGAAATACATTTAATTTCTTCAATGCCATATTCGCATATACATTTTGTGATACGTTCAGTGTATTCATTTCCTACTCGGAGGAGTTAAATGCCGAATTAAGACTACTTATTTCATAATGTGTGAAATGTCATGCCTGCATGCTAGATACAATGATGGGTGATTCGGATCCCCAATTACACACCACCTGAGCTACTCGTAAAACTGAACATTAAATTGTGTGCGCGTCGAGTACTTCATCTGTATAAAAAGCAACATCAACATTCTAGGCAAAATCTTAATAAATACTCCTACCTACTCACCTCACACGTTGTTGTGAATATCGTTAAAATATTCGTAATATGCTTTGAAATGCTTTTCTTGTACGTAGACTCAGTTCATCGTTCACAGTACAGAGGACGAAATACTACAATCGAAACGATGACTGCTAAAATGATAAAAACTCTTGATGAAAATCAAACTGGGACTCATTAGAATATTCTATAGTGATAGACAAGAATAAATCTCGTAGTCTTTTTATGAAAGAGTATATTAAATTAAAACGAGGAGCCGTCGTAAAGTTTTTACTCCTGAAGTCCACAAGGTGAACTTCAGTGAAAGACAATAGTAGAGCTGCCCTCGAACAGAAGTGATGATTTTAACAGAGAAACTTTACATGCTCGTTTGACACATTGGAGCTCACAGATAAGCACATAAAAAGAAACTCACATACCACACAAAAAGTTGCTGGTTCATTATCTCGCACTTCTCATCGCACATCTCATATTGTACTACATAATTTTAAATGCGCAAAGATAAAACACACTTCTTCTCATCAACATCAAACTTGTAAAATATATCGACATTTATCTCAAAGAATCACTGGTGAGAAGATACAATCATGCTTGATTTGAAACTATATGGTTGTTAAAAAACACTGCTAATTAAAATATGGGACTTCTGACTAAATTATGACCGTATACAAGTCTAAAATACGTTTCAACTCTGTCAGAGTGTTTAGTTGATACCTGACGATACGTGCCATAGCCTGGGCCTACAAAGAGAAAACAAGGAGGGACAAGTCTGGAGAGTATGAAGACTAATGGTGATCCGTTCGACGTGAAATCAATTTGTACTGACCAATTAGTACTGACATCTGGTAGCTACAGCCTTAACTGACCGACAAACTGTATTTTTAGGACTTTCTACAAGCAAACATCAGAGTTGACGGATTATTCAAATCAAACAGCAAGGAGGATCTTCCCATCCACCATCCTCACCCAGGACATAATTTTTTCTCCATCAGCCTTTTTGCACTGGATTACAGTGTGAGGGTTTGTTGATGCCCAATGCATGTTGATTTGTTTATTTGGTGACTGGCGTAAAACAAACCATTTTATATGACTAGATTACATGCTGGAACCAGTCCTCCTCGAAATTAAGCCAAAACACGCAGGATGCTAGCCTTGATTCTTTGTTTGCCGGACTGAGAATTTGCGTCAAGTTCGGCTTGAGCGCCTTCCACTTGAGAGGCTTACTCAGAATTAGCTAGATTGTTTCATAGCTTAGACCCAACATGTTTACACCATGCCTAATGAGGAATTTTAGATTTTTTTTAATATTTTTTGTCTCTAGTTTCCATAATTCTCCAAACATCTTACCAGTGGGAAACTGAGGTCAAACTAACGCTGTTTGATCAATTTTTTCACAATTCTATTGAATCTCAGATTATTTGGCACCTGTCGTGGATGGTTGGGGAAGAATTTTATCCTGAATGCGCTTTGGACCTGATTGATGCTCTGTAGCTATCCAAATGTAAAATAAACGATGACTGTTGCCTAGTGAACGGAGAATTTTGTTCGAAATGGTAGCTGGGGCTACATTCTTGGGCCAATTTTAGCGATGCAACTTTCAAAGTGAAATAGTATGATATGTGGAAACTCAAGACACTTTCTATAAATATCAAATATCTGTTGTCGCATAAATATTTTTATTTTATTAAACTATGACGATTAATTATTCACCATGAATTATTGCTTAACATCACAATCTGTAGATCATATTGTGTAAAACACTGAATTCAGTTCCTGTAGGATCACTCAGTTCCTTGCCGTGAGGCTTGTTTGGGCTGTCGTCTCGCTTAAACCCTCTACTTATTCCCATAGTTCAAGTTTTCTGAAAGTACGTTCAGCATTGTGACGTTGACTCTAACGATGTTTCTCAACCGATTTCCTTTCGTAACTAAAGAAGGATACATAATCCCGATCCTCCTCAGCTCATTATAAACACAATAGATTATTTTTCTTGAAACCCATACGCTTTGATTCTTCTTAAGAGTATTTCATTGAGTTCACATCTTTATAAGAGCAACACACAGTTTTTAGAACTACAGTCATAAGACAGTAGTATTGTATAATTTACATTTTAAAAGCCTACTGAAGAAGTTTTATTACCTCTTTGTATAGATTTCATCTTCCTAAAATGAAACCAACTAATGCACCTCCAACTGCTGTTGCAAATGAATACATTCATACGTGTATTGTTTTGTATTTCTCCACAGCGTGATGTGCTAAGTTTCCAAAGGAGAATTTTGAAGAACTCACCTATCATTTAGAAGGTCAGTCATGTTTATGTGCCGCTACGTTGCGAGGCCGGAATGACGTTTGATTACCTTATTAGCAACGAGCCGCAGTTACCCGGAGACATGGGCAACGAACAAACATTTGTTTATGTCGGTCTCAGCTGCTGCTCAGAAGACTTTACCGTAGCTAGCATTCTGGATATCTATTCTATTAAATTACATCACGATTCACTCTTAACCATCCGATTGTTCACTGGTTAGTGTAAAAAGTGAATTAAGGAATAATTTAACGATTTAAATGAAAGCGTTTCAATTGCATTATAATTTTACTCTGGTCATAATTACTACCTTTGAAGCTAAGTGCTAACTATTACTAAGCTGCTAAGTATGGAAGAAAATTTGTAGCACTTGACGCTCTCAGAAAAAATCAAATTTTTATCGTATGGACTAATCTACGATTTCTTTCTTCTAAAATCCTGAAAAATAAACCTGGAGAGCTGAAATAATGTTGTAGCCTAAAAATACAGGGTATTTAAAGAGTTTTCAACAATTTAAATGCTCTGCAGAATAAATATCATGCAACATTTTATCTGAAGGCTGAAGGAGTAGATTGAATAAGGAAAATGTATGTCATTTTATTGGATTTCGCAGTGAAATCCCAATTTCACACCCAATGTGCGATTCATTTTTGTGAACGCAGAATGGATCCCACAGTGGAGAGTATATTTTTTCTTGCTCATTTCTCTCCCAGATTTGATCACAACTTTTTCTTATCTTCAATAACTATTGTCAGCAGCTTGCGCTGATGAACAGTGGAATCCATATTTACCCAAAATAACTACTGAGGTCTGAGCTATGAGATACGATATGGGCTTCAATTTTGATGGATACTGACGTCTAGTTTGCGACTTCAAACTGAATAAATATTTTATTTTTATTCAGAGATTGTTATGAACGCGTAAAATTCCGGTATAATAACTGTCATTGTATGAATAAATTAATTCGTAACTAATTATTGTCGTTAGTTCATCACACGTTTGTAAATAACTTCATAAGCGCCCTATAGAGCTCTTCGAGAAGGTGTCGCTTACTAAAATCATATAATGATTAAGGTGTAGGCAAATAGTTAAATGAACATATGAAATTAAACAAAAGTTTTTTCAGACATCATATAATACATTCTATTTAATTTACGAAAATTATTCAACTGATGAAAAAGGCATGGTATAGGATAAATATCATGATACGATCAGATGAAGATCAAGGCTTACTACTCCGGCTAGGCCTCCTCGATCACCTCGGTGTAATACTTGTTGTACTTCATCAACATGTCGCTCAATCGAATTTTAATAGCGGACAGCAAGTTAGCAGAACTTAATTTAACGGAAGCCAATTAGTGAGCTAATGGCTTCCAAAGCTGTCGAAAACGCCAATCTGCTCAACCGAAAAAATAACATCATTAATAAAATGTTAGCGAACGAAGAGACAGAACCTTCTGGTTACGAGACATTTTTTCAATATTCGGACACTGACGGACTGCCGTCGTTCATTATCAAAAAACAAATAGAGTAATACTCAAATTCCATTCGAATTACAAATTTAGGATTGCTATGTTCAACACTTTTGTAATTACAGCTTACAATATTTCACATTTTTTTCATTTTCTTAGTCTGTTTGCGTGACGTTTCTGTTCAGTTGAACAGTTCATTCACTTCTCTGTGAGATAAAAAACGTGTTTAAATATTACTGCTAAAACGTGCCCGTATAAACCCATTTAGAACGAATTTGGGTTGATTAATCATACCCGTAATTTTTTCCAAAAACTTATGAGCTTCCTCGGTGTTAGTGTTGCAGTAACTAATTTACTGTTACATTTTTATTTAATTAATAGCCTATTCAAGGTTTTTTTATTTAAATACAGAAACAGATAAGTGTCATGGGAATAGATAGGAAAAAATATATACATAAAACTTGTAAATATGAGTTTCAACGAAAACTACTCAATAAATGTTACGTTTTAGCAACAAATTTTTTTCTAAAAATTTCACTTCTGTGAGAAGCACATATCAGTGTAAAACTGAAGCTGGGCAGCTTCGTTATGAATTGCACATTACGTCCCTGGGAACACTTTGTTAATGAAATTGAGCATCGAACTTGATTACAGCATGCTGATAAAGTGCTTACTCGAACGAAGCACAGAGCTAGCTCTAAAAACATTTTTTGAGAACAAAATATACAAATGCTCGTAGTCTGGACGAAGAATTTCTAAGACTTTCTACCAAGATGACAGAGTGAGACGAGGGATCAGAGGTAGCAAGAAATTCATCAACACACACACTCCGACTGACCAGGGGTCGGAATGTTAGGATATCATGTTTCGCTTCTTTTTTTGAAGTATCACAGTTTAAGGAAAGGAAGCGACGTCTTGAAAAGGGAGTAGTTCAGATAGAGAACGGAAATCAAATCAAGATTGATTATGATTGGATTTACGATGGAATTGAGTCGTTCAAGGTGAGTATCTTCTACAGAATACTATTAAAAAATCTAAGGACAGTTTTCAGGCGGAAATCAGAGAAAAAAGACTCTAAATTTCAGAAAAATATTATAAACAGGCCCTCATGAGGGTGTGCAACGAAGTGAGGAAAAACTGTGTAAAGAAATGACAGTTTAATAAAATTAAAGTAATATCAGGAGTCAGTAAAACCCCATCTTTGACTGGCATGGGTGAGTTATTTTGAAACAATTGTTATATGAGACATGAAGATTAAAAACATATATACCACATAAAAAGAATTAAGGCAGATGGATATGGAATAATAAACAGGTGAATACTTCAGCCGAAAAAATTCAGAGTTATTTCAAGATTTAGTAACTATTTAATTCATTAACCAATAGATAAAGTGGTCAAACACAAGCAAAATTTTAAAATTGTGGAAAACATCCAACCGCGAGAAACATTATCATACACAGAAGTAAATTGAATGAAATTGTTGTGTGAAGTTTTAGCTGAAGTAATTTTTTTGTTTGCAGCGTGTAATAATAATCTAGTAGTAATATAAAAATGTATATATTGTTCAGTAAATATCATGTTGGCCATTTTTAAGGTGTTGTGTGTAAAG